>JABSTQ010011437.1:35000-205000 GCA_013358835.2 Ixodes persulcatus | reverse complement strand
ATATATGGGGTAACCAGTACTTCGTTCAGTCGCCGTAAAAGAGGGGAAAAGAGCGGAAAGAAAGCAAAAAAAAAAGAAAGATAAGAAAAAAAAACGTTTTGTTTAGGAATTGTGTTAGTACAGCAGCGCCATCCAGGATTCGCAAGGCGAACTACAGCTCTTTTCTTCCTTTTAGCATTCTGCGTGAAGAAGGAGGGGGAGAACGAAGATGCGCTAAGGGACTGAGAAAGGAGGGTACCCCAGCCCGCAAGCCGGCCAGTCACAGCGTCGTGGGGGGGACGTGGCGTACTAGACAGTTTTAGTATAGCGTTCCTGGATCCTACGTACGAAATACGCAATAGTTCAGAGTACGCTAAAAAGTACCTGCTCGGAGCGATTTTAGTTGCGCGTTCCGTAAACGTAGCCGAGTGAACATCTCGCATGACCTTGATTCAATATGCCAGAGCTGTAGAATTTCACTAAAGTAACTGCATATGCTGCGCTTGCGGATCAGAGTGTCGAAAAGGTGTTCCCAGGGCGGCCGTGTTGGATCCAAGGCCGCACTGCGGGAAGCGACCGTCACTTCTGCGGGAGACCCTAGAGGCGCGGATGGCGTGGCTTTGAGGCGGAGTGCTGCGGCGTGCGGAACAGAGGAGATATTGTGCGGCGGCACGCCGGGCGTGCGCCGTTGTCCCGTCATTTGTATACGGTTTCTCTCTATGCCCTCGATAGAACGTAGTATCCGAGGAAAACGTCGTTCCTTCTCAAGCCGTAGCTGCGCGTTGGTCTCCGGTTCCAGGTGCCCGGATGTGCCGGTCGCGTATCACTTCGCGAGTGATACGCGACCGGCACATCAGGTCACGTAGCGCGACGTCACGCGTGACGTCTAAATTTTGTTGAATATTTTTCGGCCAAATTTAGCAGGAAAATATAACCATCGTGACGTCACACGTCGCGTCACGTGTGACGTCACCAGGTCCATGGCAGGATTTTCCGATCCCACCGACACCCACACCGGATTTTCTGCGACACGACCTGGCTATCGCGTTAATAAATGAATAATTTCTTCGCGCCCTTGTTGACCATGGTGAACGTGAATGACGGAATGAGAAGTGTTAAATAGCAATGCAGTCGTCCGAAATCCCTCGATTAACTCCCCAAATAGAAATACGTAATCCCCTTATCTGGCACACTCCAACTAGAATTTGTTACCGGTCGTCCGAATAGGCTGCGCCATATAGTTGTCAGAAGCCCGAAAACGGAATTCTTGAAAATAATCCCTGGAGAAGGGGCAAACAGGGACAAAGAATAAACACAACTCTCCAAACACAGCTAGTGCGCGACCGAAAAAATCCACCTGGTCCGGGTATCGAACCCGGGACCTCTCCATTTCCAGTGGCGCGCTCTACCAACTGAGCTAACCAGGGGTTAGACGTCAGTAGAGCACTAGAACTGGAGAGGCCCTGGGTTCGATACCCGGACCAGGCGGATTTTTTTGGCCGCGCACCAGTCACCTAGCTGTGTTTGCAGATTTGTCTTTGCCCTTTGTCCCTCTTGTTTCCCTTCTCCAGGGATTATTTTCGTCATTCTTGTCCAGCTCGCTTGTACCTTTGCATTTAATGGCATTATAAGCGGAATTCTTCTCTGCGCTACCCAATGAAGATACGCTGCCTATAGAATCCGCCGTGGCGAACCAAAGAAGGGGGGAAAAAAAGAACCAAAATCTGCCAGCCCGCAGAGACATCAGGTTGTGGCGCTCCTTTTCAGTGACCACGTGATCCCTTTGCTCCAGGAAGGTTTTATTCCGTCCAAATTGAACTCCAGCTACTTAGAGAGCTCCGTGCTTTGGTCGCGTTGGGGCGTCCCAACTTCTCTTCAGGGGGAGCGCTCCAGAAAATACGGGGCGTCCGCTTCCCTGCAAAGCGCTTACGAGATAGGAGAGTCGTGTGCTGCCATCTGCGGAGGGAGTTCGGCAAATGACTACGCTCCAACTATGTTCAGACCTAAAGAACTGACTACGCTGTGGCACTGACCTGGTGTAAGGACGTGAAATGACATGCTCGGTGTCACAGCGCGGATGTTTTTATTTTTTTGAGTTTAACACAGATTTTTGTTTCATTCGCCGAGCTGCCCCTGTAGATGGCAGTGATTGCCTCACCGAAGTGGTTGGCAGGAAAGTATAAACAGTGGATTTTGTTTACAGTGTATGAGGAGAGTTTGTGCAACCCTTCATTCGCAGCCACACAGAGCGCTCGCTGCTCCCGGAGACCCAAACAAAAAGTTACAAAAGGAGACCTAAACTCGGCGTCAACTATTTCGTGCTTCGTTGTCGAAGCTATTCGCCACTCCAGCCCGCCGCTCGTCCTCTGGCGGACGAACGGAGAACCAGGGGAATGGGAACGACAGCGGCGGCGGCGGCGCGGAAACGGTGGCAGTGGCTGTCGGCCTTGATGCGTGAAGCCTTTTAACGAAAAAGGTGAGCGCGTTAAAATACGAATTCTTGTGCCCCGCCTTCAATCAGCGTTGCACGAAGGACCGGGATGTCTAATTTCATTAGGGACTTTTCGTATATCGCATACGCTGCAGATTTCTGGTCTTGTGCATGGCCGTTAGCTCAATCTGTGTTTAACGCGACGGCAAATGCTCCCGCTAGTAATGCAGAGCTCGTACGGTCTACGAAAAGTCTATTCTTTGCCCTAAGTAGGAGAAAACTGGTCGCGCAACGATATGTCGAGCCATCGACATCGAGATTGGGTTCGCGTTTTAAGGCCGTTACGAGGAACATGAGCATTCATTCGAAGCTCTTTCGAGAGACAGAATACGCGTACTTGCTTTCGGCTAATTACGAATCAAAATAATAAAGAAATGCCCGAAGCATTTTAAGCGCGTCTGTGTTAGCCAGCCGTTCGTGACGAGAGCTTAACGGGCAGTTTTGGCGAGAGGGGCCGCAAGGTTGCAAATAACACGGTACAAAAATGTACGGTATATTAAAATATTTATTTTTGATAGAGCAATAAATAAAACCCTAAACACGCCGATTATGGTAATAGGCAGTTTTAGCATAGCGTTACTGCAGGCTACCGGGAGCACGGCAAAGCTCCTGGTGCGCGCTGAAAATTCTGCTTCAAAGGCGCAGCGCGAGCTTCCGGTTGTAATGCTACACTGCACGGTAGCCTGGGCCCTGCGGTAATAAACATCCTATCAATAACCAGGGAGCCTTTTAATCACGCGTTGCGATACACTAAAACCGAGAGGTTGAGCAGCGAGTTGCGAGCCTGTGACACGAAGACATCAATGCTGCGAACGCTGCTCTTCCGAAGCTTGACGGTCACCGTGCGCGGCTCGCTTTTCAGAGCACTAATGCCCAGGCAAAGCGCAAACATAGCTTCATCACCCTCAAAAATATTCGGCCACAAACAGTGACGTGGCCGGTGATTAAAATGCTCTCACCCACCACAAAGCTTCGCAAGTTCAGGTTTCTGCAACTTTTAAATATCAGCATGCTCGTTTTGCCAACGCGCATCGACATCTTCGTCACCTATAATATGATCCTGCCCTAACCACTTCGCGTTTGTAGAGAAAGAAATCATTTTTAGCGTACTGACCAGCGTCAGCAAGCAGGCGCACGGGAAATCCTGGAGAATCTATCCATCCCCGTCTCTTCCTCCATCTTGGAACTATCGCCCCACCACCTACAAGACGTTGGACTTGCGAATAGTGTAGCTTCCGCGCGTGCTCCAACTCTGTTCAAGCAAGTTCCGCAAGCGCATAATAATGAGATGCAAGACGAAGCTATTTGCTCTCGCAGCAGTGCAGGGCTGCAGTACTTTGGAATCTACCTTATCTTCAACAATGTAGAAAAAAAAAGAACAGTAGGCGTACATTTTTTTACTAGAATCGACAACAGCGGGAAAAAAAAAAAAAACATTTCTAGCGCCCGCTCCAAACAGTTTCAGCGGCAGAGCACAGCCGAACCGCGTATACTCGACCTAAACTCAAACTCGGATGGTTGTAAACTGCGCTGAAGGCTCTATCTGCCTTTTCCTTAAAAGGCAAACCGCGAGACGCGTCTCAAATCCACTTATTATTCCAAAGGCCTCTTCCGTCCGACGCTGAACGACCCAGTTTCTCGCCATTCACAGGCGGGGTTCTCAAATAGGATCCCCGCTCTCATTATCTCGAGTCACGAGCGCCGTCCCTCAAATCTCTCCGGGAAACCTTCTGCATAGAAAATTGGCGCGGCCGGATCGCTCCCAAGGCGGAATCCGGTACAACTTTGTCGCCTTCGGGGATATCGCGGCGGTACTCCGAGAACCCGGAACAAAATCCACCCTTTCTCTTGCGCGCGTGTATATGGCGCGTTTCGAAAGCGCCGCATGCTCCCGCAATACCAACTAGAAGACAAGCCCTGAGCGTGACGTCACGGTTAGTGGGTCTCCGATCCGTCCCAAAACGACAAAGACCGTTACAACCTTGCTCTACAATAGGGTCCTTTTTCGAAAGGTTCATCGGGCAACATTGGCGGTCGCTATATGTTTTGAACACAAAGCGTGTGATTGAATCCGAGTCATCGCCAAACGCTGAGGATTGCACTCGTTTTCGATAGGAGTTCAGCCGACTTCATTCCCGACGCTGACACAACCCTCGTGCCCAAGACGTGCTCGGATAACGTGCCCAAGCAACTGTTGACTCGAAAAATTGGAGCAGTGGCTATATAGCGTGCACTTAAAAAAAAAAAAAAGTTTATTCGGAACGCGTGATGCGCGTTTGTAACTCCGAATAATCCCAACGAAATATTCGGAGCCCCATGACGGGGTCCCAGATGGAACCGTGAGGTGCACCGAGCCGGAAGATGTCGCGGGGAGAGTAAAAATGATACCGTGGAAGATGCAGCACCGCGTGATGAGAATGAAAGAAATCAACGCGGCTTACCAAAACACCGCCCGAAAGAACGCGGTATTTGATTTTGAAATCTGGAATGACACAAACATCGTATACCCTTGGGGCGCTTTTTGAAACCAAGGACGGCCTGTGAGCTAACCTGCCTCCGGCGGAATTCTTCTCTTTTTTTTTAAGTTTGTATTTGCAGTGCTATCGCTCAAGCTTCGAGCGGGCACCCGTTCGAGACAAAAAAAGAAAAAAAAAAAGACTGGCGTTGGGGCACAAACATTTATGTGACAATCACGAAGCGCTGGAACGCGTCTCCGGCATGTGTTTATCGTGTCTAAGAAAGTCCCTCGATTTCCGCTCGATAACGTCCTACAAGTGTCACGCTGTCGTCGGCCGTGATCCTGGCCGTGTCCCAGCAGCGGGTGTGGATGTGGCAGACGCCTGGGCCCGTTTGCTCGAAGCGCTAACCGCGGCGAAAGTTAGCCGCAGTACCTAGGAGAGGGATTTTGAAATCACGTGACTGGCTCGGTAGGGATGCGGGGAAACATGGCGGTGCCCCGGTGAGTGAGCGCCGCTCGCTTTGGAACTAATATGTCAATGTAGCTGCAATATCGGGCGCGTTGGTCAGCAACAAATGGTGCAGGAGGCTTTCGCTTTGCCTTACCTCACTTAAACCGCAAAGCATGAGCAATGACCTCGCCGTATTTTTTAGAGTCTTCGATTCTGGCCATTCCTAAGCCTAAATGAACTCGATAATTGTCGGCATGGCAACGTCTTCGGAAAGCGGATTGCCTTGACTCAATCGACCGGGTATGTATAGCACACAAAAGCAGACAGCCTCCCGATAAACCTTTTTCTAAATGGACTTTTTCCGAGAAGCGTTCTGCGCACGCGCGAGCACTCGATGCCAAGCGACGGAAGTCGGCACTAGAATTCAAGGAAATTCGGAAGGAGGCTGTGGATCAGCGAGTAGAACACGTAATTGCAACATATATATAATTGTGTTACACAAAAAAAGAAAGTGGACGGAAAGAAAAACATGACGTTTGTGTGGACGCCACAGATCTCCCTCTTTAGAGTCGCGTTGGGCACGCGCCGCTGCTCGGAGAGCGAAGAAACTGGTAGCGTAGCTCCCATTATCGATTGGTAGCGCAGGTAGGTCACTTCCTCGATTTTTAGTTCGTGCAGCCACCGCCTGGTGCCGTCGGTATGTGAAAAAGGTCCATTACCCAAGCATCGAGGAGAACGCTGGAAGTGTAATTCTACGGTCCGCGCGCGCTGGCTTTCCTCTCATTAAAGATCCGAAGTAAATAATCATAAAAACGCTTTGACGAACGCGCGTGCAAGGCAAAATTTGTTTTAGACTTTTTGCTTTAGAACAATTACTGCTGCAGACGCCAGCACACAACGCGTCTAACTACACTCATAGCATGCACGTCGGTGCTACGGAAATTTAGAAAAAGGTCTATTGCGACGATTAGGACGCTGTCTGCTTTTGTGTGCTATCAATACCCGGCCGGAGTCAAGGCAATCCACTTTCCAAAGACGTTGCCATGCCGACAATTATCGCGTTCATTTGGGCTTAGGAATGGCCGGAATCAAAAGACTATCGAAAAAATGCGGCGAGGTCATTGTTCATGCTTTGCGATTTATGTGAGGTAAGGCAAAGCGACAGCCTACTGCCCCATTCGTTGCGGACTAACGCGCCCGATATTGCAGCTACAACGACACATTTCTTTTAAAGCGAGCGGCGCTCACTCACCGGGGCACCGCCATGTTTCCCCGCACCCCTACCGAGCCAGTCACGTGATTTCAAAATCCCTCTCGTAGGTACTGCGGCTAACTTTAGCCGCGGTTAGCGCTTCGAGCAAATGGGCCCTGGTCTGCTGCAGGTCGCCCTCCAGCCTGACAGACCTCGGACGCTTCGGCAGCCAGAAGTTGGGACGCCGCGACGACACTCGCGTCCTCTCGCGGTTTTCTTTGACAGCTTCTATGCCCAATCGCCAGGGTTGCGACATCCGACAGAATGACACCCCTGCTTTTGTGATGCCATTTGTTGTCAGTTCATCCCCAACTTTCTGGGACATCAACATGCATGCACTAAAATGAAAATTTCTACTGAACAAGTACGAACATCGCAATGTTCCCCGGGAATACTTTAGATGTCAGTCATAAAATACCAATAAGCGGTAATCAAACTTTTGGGCGCGTATAGTTTTTTTTTTTTTTTTATGCGACGGCTTTACACATTCCATTTGCATTGAATCTTATGGGCCACAGTCGCAAAATTATCAATTTCTGCTTTTCTTGAGAAATGATCGCAATTTTCCCGAGGACTGTATATGTCTGGATATCATAAAACGCAAACGATTAGAATTTTGATTTTTTTTAGAGGGCAGCTCGTAGGCGAACGTTTCCGCGTATAGCGGCGTCGGCATCGGCGGAGCCACCCCGCTAACTTTAGCGGGGGAAATTGAATTGCTCTTGAGGTCACGTGGCGTCAATTTTCCAGCTAAATTTAGCGGGGAAACTCTGGAAGGAGGGGAGGGCTCTTCAAGAAATTTTAATGACAAAAATTTCAGACTCTGGCATGGCAAGGTGATTCGAATCAAACAAAATGTTGGAAATTGGTCAGTGAGAACTCTATTGGGATTTCGCGCCTCGCGTGTAAGTTAATTATTTTGCAATCACTAGCGGCAAGCGCGGTGGTTTAAAAGCTCCCGAGGGGTGTTGATGGACCAAAATGGGACGATTCTCTTCCCCAGTGACGAAACATTTTGAGCGAGAAATGCGTACGCGTAATAAAAAAAAACGGAAGATAAAAAAAAAAAAAAACATTAGTCAGCTTAAAAAACGATTTTATAATGAAGCGAGCCTTATCCGAGGAGAATCTTTCTTTCAGGTCAAACTCGATTCAGGAACAAGCAGATTATCTCTAACGCAATCACATACCAAACTGTCGACGAAAAAAGTAAGGTACATTCTTAAATTGACGGCCCTTCTCCGAACTCTCTTTATATATTTTGTTTCGAGGAATCTCGATTTTTTTTTCCTTTGCTGCTGCTCTACTTTGCTCGTGGCTTGGGGCAATCATTTCATGCCCAGCCTTAAATTTCAAAGAACAAAAAGGCACGTCGAGCAGATTCTTAGAATCAAGAATTTTTCTGTACATATATCTATATATATATATAAAAGGATATTGTTCTCGGAAATCTTTAAACTTTATTTAGCCTTTTCAGCGTGTCTCCTTTTTTTTTGTTTGCGTTTTACTATAAATACTTATGCTAAAATATTTTCAAGTTTTTTTTTTGTTTTTTCTCTACAAATTTTAGTTCTTTTCTTACTTGTTTTTTGCTTTTTCTTGAGGGGTTTAAGTAAACTTAATATTGGAAAAAGTAGCTCCCGATGTGATTAATAAATCCTTTCACGCGAGGAACTGTCTGGCTCAAAAAAAAAAAAAAATAGGAAAGTTTTTTTTCTTAATTTGATAGTGTTTCCTTGAAGCGTCGCTAGGCCACACTCGAGCTGACGTTGCAACACCTTGCGAGAATTGGATAATTTCGGTTCGCCTCCTATCCGGGAGTATATTAAAAGAAAAGTCATGTACGATAATAAATATTCTTGTTTCATTCCATCATCTGGGGAGAAATGGCGGCCGTAATCACAATTCATGTTTTACGACCAAGAGTGCGGCGGAGGAGTTGTTCGCTTAGGCGGACGCCAGATAAATTTACCCTCGCAATATTTTTTCTGTTGCTATACACGTTTCATTTCTTGTTTTTATTTTGTTTACTAGTTTCTTTTTACGGCACAACGGCTTCCAGTAGCTACCAAGATTGTAAATGTTAACCCTTTTGTTTCAGTGTCTGAGTGAATTCACGACAGACTCCAAATAAGCATAACCTAGTGAAACTTTTTTTTTTTAAATTCTCATACCGTCGTTAGTAACACAGATTTATCAGGAGGTTATGAAATAATTCGGCTAACCTAAGGCAAGTTCACTATCAGATAAGAGTGATGAGTGTAAAATTCATTTCCGCCCAAGTCGTTTTTTTTTCTGTTTTTATTTTTTTTTGGGGGGAGAAGGAAAAAAGATAGATGTAAGATATTGTTTAGATTCCTCAATAGAAGTTTTTTCATTACAACGTAGGTAAGCTTAAAATAATCTTAAATTTCATGTTTTAATGTGTTGCAGTTTCTTTTTCTTTTTTTTAGTCACCGAACGTTTACGTGTTTACATACTTCTCGTTGGGTTCCGAAAATCGCGCTCACGAAACCGGGAATATTTTTTTTTGCCAAGCCAGTATAAGCTTTTTGTTTGAAGGACTGAGAGGGAAATGTTGGAATTGCGCACTTGTTAGATTTCGTGACTCGTTGGACATAAGCATGCTGAAACAAATCACGATTCCTTTTATTAAAAATCAAATGAACTTGATTTGTTTCTTAATTTATATCAGATTTGTTTTTATTTAAATCAAAATAATAGTATCAAAATCACTGCACTTCGAAAAAAATTATTCTCTGTCAAAAGTTGTATTTCTAAACATGGCATACTAATTGATCAATCCGTTCTTGTACTGATAATAATGTTGAAGAAGTAAATTTAATGCAGTTTAATTAACAATGTTGAATTAACCTGAGACTGGGGTAGAGACGAAACATCACATGTAGAAGAGACAAAATAGACAGGACGACGTCTCAAACTTAGCTAACTCCTTTATCGAGTTCACCTCCTTTTATAGTCTCGATCTCAAGGTCATTTCCACCAACACAAAAAGACGAAGTCTACACTCCAAGAAATGTCTGCGTGTCTACTTACCGGCAAAACACTCAAAGATCCAATCTCTGCGATCTACGAAATCAGCTCAGCGAATAATGAGGCTGAACATCCGTTTAGACCTAAAAATAAAGTCAGCGATGTGGAATTACGCAATGCAAAGCGTCATGTTTGCCTCGCGTAATGACACATCGTAGACTTAATTTTTTATTCTAAACAGATTTTCCGCCTTATCATTCGCTGAGCTGATTTCGTAGATCGCAGAGATTGGCGCTTTGAGTATTTTGCGGGTAAGTAGACGCGCAGGCATCTCTTAAAGTGTATAGAGTTCAAGCGCCAAAGTGTCCATCACACAACACAACAATGTGGACAACCTTATAGGTCGACGCGATAACGGTTGAGGTAACGAAAAGCAGATTAGAGCATGGTGGAAGGTGACTAGGGAAAACTGAAATTGGTAAAACCAACTAGCACAACTGGAGACAGGGGGCACAGAGGAACATTGGGACTCACTCCCGCGTGGCTCCGGCCCAAGGTCTCAACCCCGTCTCTCAGTGGGTCTGGGTTTCGGAAAGAACCCCAACAAGGTAGACCAGAGGAAAATTGGCGACTCCCTCGCCGGGCGGAGAAGGCGGGGGTGCGTTTTCCTTTTTTTCTTTTTATTTTGTATATGCCGGATCTCCCAAAGGCCAGTCTGGTGGTTCATTTCCCCGGCCCGGGGATAGTTGCAGGGATGTAGAGAAAAAGAAATTGGGTATTTAAGTGGGGGAGAAAACCAGTTTCTCAGGATAGGTGGCGCAAGCTACCGCCCGTTACAAAGGGCATAACCAGTTCACGACTCCAGCAAACTATAGGGGGCGCGCTGGTCAGGTAAAATGGCGGACGAAAGGAGGCCGTTTTTGTCGTTCAGCATGCGGGCTACGATACATTTCTTGCACTGCAGCGTAAAATCGGTGTTACATATGAAAGTAAAGCGATTTTTTGACGGTAGAAAACTTCTAGTCAGTGCTTAGGAATGACACGGCGGAAGTATAAAAATAATTACTGGAAACCATGTTTGTTTCTATGCTGCCTACGAGAACCAAGCAGAGACAGAAGACGACAGAGTCAAAACGACCTCCTCTCCTGAGCTTCTCGGCGTTGCCGCTATGCGGCGTCGGTTTCGCTGTAGTCGCCAATATCATCCATCCATCCATCCAGGCAACATCCATCCAACTTCAAACTTGAACAAAAGGATCTCTTCCCCTTCTATTCTAAACACTTCTGATTCATAAGACGCCCTCTCCGCCTACTACCAAAAGAAAAAAAAGATCGCTGAAACGGTTTTTTAACTAACACACGTAAAAAAAGAAAACACAAAACAAAGTGTGTTTTGCAGTTCTTTTGGACAATCGCTATAAGGGTCGCACTCCAAAAAACCCAAGTCGAACTTCGAGAAAAAAAAATGACATTACAGTTTAAAAAGCTTTTTGAATTTCTTCCGAACTGTAGCGAAGCCTGACTTATACAGTTGCCTGGAGATTTTATCCGCACAGTTTCCCTTTCTACTCTCTTTACATCGTTCCCCTCTTTGTGTATGATTTCAGTCTCCGATCATTTATGTTCTTTAATTAACGAGATTCTTTTGATGTAAACCCGCCGCATTACGACTAAAACAGCCTGGTTTGTGTATTTAGTGAAAAGGCTATGTTTAGTTTCTCGTTCGCATTTTGATTTGCTTTCAATAGGACATTACTTTCTTTATAGTTTCCGTTTCTTTCTTTCGCGTTCTGACTTACTTTACGTAACTGACGAACGAAGTGTAGGGTAGAAAGGAAGCTGTACGGTCCGGTTTCCCAGAAGAGCACTGCTCTTTGCCCTTGTTCAGCTTGATATAAACATGTATTCCTTGACGATTATTTAATTTAAAGATTAACAAATGCGCACGCGAAGAAACCATAAAAGAATTGATAAATGGCAAAGATATATATATATATATATATATATATATATATATATATATCAAAACCTGTGTTACCTGTTTGTCTGCAATGTCCCTCTTGCGTTATCGTAAAATATATATTCGTGGTTGGTTTTGAGAAAAAAGTTATAAATGGTACAGGCATTGTAAAACTGGTCGGATTTACATCGCGATTTAAATCATCTTTGTTTTTATTCTCCACCCCGGGCACCAAGCAAGGATTCGAATGTGGGCAAAAATATCTAACGATTGAAGAGGTCTAACGTGAGTCAAGAGATCCACGGTGAGTCAGGAGGCCTGACGCTGAACAATTAACTTCAAGCGTTATACCGCTTCATTAAAAAAAACACAAAAAATATATTTACTGTGAATAAAAATTAGTCAATTCTTCAAAAACGCGAGGCGTGGCAGACTCCGAGCAACCAATCAAATTGCAGCATTAGCCGATTAAAAAAAAAGAAACGTTGAAGAGTCACTGATAAAGCGAGAAACCTTAATTAAAAAACCTACACGCCCTGCTTTTATTAAACTGCCAGTGAAGAAACAACGAATCGTATACCCAAGGCCCTCAAGTTATGCACGCACGCAGAGACCATTTCTTCAATTTATGGTTAAGAAATGTCGAAGAATTGGCACGCCAGTATGATTGTAATCAATTATGCTTCCTGTGCCGTTTTTGTTTCTTCATGGTACAGGTCGCATCGTTTCTAGGATATCGCGGTTCGATCTCGCAGCACGGACAGAGCGCCCCTAATTAGCGATGCCACCCGTGCACTTAGAGCCCTACTGTTTCCATTCTCTTTGCCAAATAAGATCGGCTCCAGGAGCGAGTAGATCCAGGAAATCGGGCCGCGTTATTACAAGGCGTTTACGAGGAGCGCGAACGGGTATGCAATACTCAAGTGGAGGTGCACGGGTCGCCAAGAATTTACTGTCGATTTTTGAGAAGGAAGCGCATCTTCAAAACGCGAGGCTCATACTTAAATGCGAATTCAAATAAAATTATTGTCATTCTGAGCACGAAAAAAAAAGCTTCTTAAATATATATATAAGGTTTTGTTGTTTTTGGTAAATGCTGAGACAACCCAGAGCACTAGCAGCCGAATCAGCCTTAATAAAAATTAAGAAACAAAAAAAAATTGATCTGTCCTTGACGGAAAAAAAACCGAGGTTTTCTGGAAGAATGTCTTTAATACGTTCGCATTATAACGCTCGTTTTGACGAAAACCCGGCGGTGTCTTTCGTTTGTCAGTTGTCGCGTGCAACGCTCCCATTGGCCCGAAGCGCTGACGTTAGCACGCATCAACCTCTACCTCTCTCCCCAGCGCTGACAAACTGACAGACAAATTCGGTTTTTTTTGTCAAAGCGGGCCCTTTTGTTTCCGGCAGTCACGCGCACAGCTGGCGCGGAGCCAGAGAGGAGGAGGCGCCGCCCAACACTTCCTAGAGAACAAAGCCGAAGTGCTGAATGAGATGGCTTGAATCAGAGAAGGCCAACTCTGGATACAGATTGGACACGAATGCCGCGTCAGCGCTCGGGTTCGAGTCAAGTTGGAGCCGAACGTTGACGCAATCGTCGTGTCCAATCTGCGCCCTCCGTTGCCCTTCTCTGTTGATGCCATCTCATTCGGCACTACGGCTTTGTTATATAGAAGGTGTTGCGCCGCGGCGCGGTGGATTGCGGGCGTGCTCAGCTGCCGCTCTGCTTCTACCGGTTATTCTTCGCTTTGGGTTTCTGTAGTAGCGGTGTGTGGGCTGAGATGTCCCTTACAAAAAATTTATAGCTGGCCAGATCTGAAGATTTCAAATATGGCCATATAAAAAATTGGCCACATATAACCTGATATGGTATACCTGCCAGATATAGCCTCATAATGCCAGATATAGTCTGATATCCCTGGCCAGGTATGGAAATCCCAGATCTGACTATATACGAAAATTCCAGATCTGGCCAGGCATATCAAAAGGACAGAAGCCTGAAATCAGCAATTTATATATTTTTATTGTCTACAATTCTCCTATGTGCCCCGGCCCGCACTCGAGGAATTATGGGAACGGTGATGCTTCAGCTCCCTAGTGATCGCTAATTTTTACCAATTCCATGGTTACACAGTTTCGAGTGTAATTCGTAGTCACCCTGAACAAGCGTCTCATAAGGCTCAAGGACCTGTCATATCCCTTTTAAAATTTCTCGTCAATGGCTGCGTTTATGATACTGTGCATGCTATCCACCTTTCAACCTCGGCTGAGCCGCAGAAATCTCTTACAATATTATCATTCTCGTAATTGTTGTTTTAGCAGGAATTATTTAAAAGCCAAGAAATCATGACAACCAAAACCGGAATTTAGCTCGGATTCAGCGGAGCTGTCTATAGCATTTTTAGCGTTTCTAACTTAATATCCGCGTCTTTGAAGCTGTACGAGAATGGTAATAATGTAAGAGATATGTCTGCAGCTCATCCAGGTTGAAGGTTGGACAGAATGCACAGTACTGGCATTGGCGAGAAATTTTAGAAGTGATATGACTAGGTACTTGCGTTCTATACGACACTTGTTCAGGGTGATTCCGAATTACACTCAAAATGGTGGAACCAGAAATTGGTCGAAATTTCCGATCACTAGGCAGCTGAAGAAACACCGTCCCCATAATTCCTCGAGTACGGGCCGAGGGGCTTGGGGGATTTAGCAAATTGTCTATTCGGGCGTAATGTTAACACTTCAAAATAATTAAGCTACATTGAAATCCTCGTAAAATATAGCACAAATAATCCCAAACTTAGGCTAGCCAAAGCTGAAGTTTGGGATTATTTGTGCTAATATTTAGCTCGCGAAAAATGAGTCATTCACAGTTTATTAAGAAAGCACTTTTTTAACTTTTTTTTTTTTTTACTTTTTTGTATTGAAAACCGGCCGCCAGATAAAACTGTACATATATACGCCAGATAACGAAGCATATACCTCAAATGAGGCTGTGTGTGTAGTTAAAACGATGGATGCTATTCACTGCACGAGTGATGTGGATGCGGTTCCTTCCACGAGGGATATGGATGACCGTATCTAAGGGCTGTCGACGTACTCTGACAGGCAGAGCACAAAAAATGGGTGAAACAAAATTACAGGAAGATCCATTGGTGGATTTATTTATTTATTTATTTATTTTCCCTCAAGGCCAGAGGCATTACAGAGGGGGAGAGCTAAATAAAACTACAGAAAAGAAAAACAAGTCCAGAAATAGGTTAAACACACTCAACAAATAAAAGATTAGTAATTGCAGTTTTGAAAAGGTCAGAGTCCGTGATGGTGGCAGTTGTCCCGGGAAGGTGGTTCCATTCTTGTGGAATCCGTTAGCATGACCCGTGGCAAACGCCACACACGTCCCTTATTGGGAAACACTACCACTGACCCCGTAATGAGTCCACAAAGAGGCAGCAAAAAGTAGAGGAAGCAAAAGAGAAAGCCAAAAGAAAAAAGTGTAGGGGTCAGCGTTAGCGTTTCCCAAGAGGATACGTGTGTGGCGTTTTCAAGGGTCATGCTAACGCTTTCCCGACAAATCCACCAATGCATCTTCCTGTTTTTTTTTTTATATCCAGATTTATCTTGGGTTGAACTGCAACATATAGCCACACTGAACTGTTCTCGACGCTGTTTGTCTTCGGAAAGCACACCCTTTGTCCAGCTTCCTTTTTTTATTAGCACCGGGGCGTTTTACAAGCATTTGAATCACTGGGATGTTCCCTGGTAATTGGTATATCCTACAAACGTGTCGTGTTTCTTTTTTTTTTTGTATTTTTAGCGTAAGTTTAGATAAATGCTCACTTTTTGTCATCATCTCAAATAGAAAATAAGAAACAATGAATTAAGGAAACAAATAAACCCACCAAAACACCCCTCAATTTACAGAAAAATAAACTCCCAAAATCCCGGAACCCTAATTATAAATAAAAAAGTAACTTGCCCCCCCCCCCTTTTTTTTTCTGCGAAGTTTTAATGCAGTCGTATGTGCAGTTTACGTGAAATAAACCTCTTCCCTCGCGGACTGCTTAAAGTTTTATCGTCGTTCACTTCTCACTCTCTATCAGTATTTTGGCTCATGAATCACTGATGCCAAGTTTTTACATTAGTCTTGAGGTTATTAATTTAGTCTCGCAAGTTAAATTTTTATGACAATTAATCGAGACAATGGTCTAATTTTGCCGCTCGTTCCTATTGAAAAAAAAAATCCTAAATAATTTGTCCAATAAACATAATGTAACTTAAATAAAATATATGACAGATATTACAGTAACCGTGACCGTGACAAAGACAACTCTAAGAAGTACATATTTATTGGAGACACTTATAATCTTTTTATTTATTGGTATTGAAACAAAAAATACACGCGTAATTTTTTAAAATCTGGAACGAAAGACGCTTATGTACACGCTATAGACTTTTTCATTTTTACAAAATCACAGTCCAGCGTGCGAACTTCATAGCCCACCACGTGCATGATTGTCGCTTCGGAAAGCGAGCAAAGCACGTGCCATACGCACGAACATTCAAAATGACAACGACCCCACACGCTGTTTTTTGGAAAGGTATATAAAACCCGGAGCCCGCCTGGTTCTCACATGCAGCAAAGCGCTGATGTATCGCTGCTCACGCGACGTCAGCTACTTCTCGGCTGCCGTGAGCAACCGTTTTGACTGGTTCGATACAAAGTTAGTGAAGACTCCCGTCAGCACGCGCTTAGTGCGAGGTCAGCGCTGTACATGTAGCGCTCCGCTGCATGTGTGAACAGGCTTTTAATCTCCCGCAGAAATTCACTTGTGTGCAATCCCTGTGCAGGCGCTACTAGTCTTTGTCCCTGCCACTCGTAGAGCTTTCACGAGAACGCGTATTTAAAAGAAGACTAAAAGAAACAATTCGCCTAACAAGGAAATCAAGGAATACATGTCACACGTCATCTTCCTTTCAAACGTGCTTTAAAAATTCAGCAATTTTCAGATATTTCAGCGTTCCTGGTGTAAGATAAACCTTCAATCCTGTTAGCTTACTGCCGGCTATGTCGCTTTATTTCTGCGCCACGGAAAATAGAACAATTAGCAGGTCTAAACTATTTTCGAGATTACTTGAAAATTTAGATAAAATCAACAGTGATTTGCCCGAATGCTCATAAACATTTACTTGGCCTGTTGATACCTTTGTATTTCGGGGCACAGAATTATATATATATATATATATATATATATATATATATATATATATATATATATATATATATATATGTGGTAGTTGTGCCACAGGGACGACGAAGAGGTCGGCAAGCGCAAGCGCTGAGCTCGGGACACGCGCGGCAGAGGTTTCTCGAGACACCAACGGAACGGCTCGGCGGCGGCATCGGGCGATGCGAACTGCAGTCTCATTCTGCTTGTAAATACTTGTAAATATATTTATGTGTGAAACCTTACTTCTGGTTCCCACATAATTGGTGACCCGGACGTGATCGATTTTCGAAGGAGAGCGTGGCTTCCGGAGTCCATGTGAGGGGCGACTTTTCTCCTTTGGCTGTACTCAGTAGTGCTTCTAACGGATGTAGAAGGGTGGCACAATGTGGCAGGAAACGCCTGTAGAAATTTATGAGCCCAAGGAACCGTCGGAGAGCGCGCTTTGTTGTAGGACAAGGCGAATCAACGATGACCTTGACTTTGTCCTGTAACGGTCGAATACCGCGCGAGTCGACGTGATGACCAAGGAAGGTTAGCTCTGGCACTCCGAACTGGCACTTGTCAATGTTGATCACGATGCCATTTTCTTGCAGTCGTTCGAAGAGCTCGATCAGGTGGTTCTTGTGGTCTTCTGAGCTCCTGCTCGCGACGAGGAGGTCGTCGAGGTATGCGAAGCAGAATGGTAAGCCGCGAACGACCTGATCAATGAATCGTTGAAACGTTTGGGCTGCATTACGAAGCCCAAACGGCATCGTGACAAATTCAAACAGGCCAAACGGAGTGGTGATTGACGTCTTGGGCACGTCGGCAGGCTCCACAGGGATCTGGTGGTATGCCCTTACGGCAATATATATAACAACCTGGGAGCGCATGTAAGAAGTTATATTTATATCGACGGAATCCACACAGAAACTTTAATCATGCTGCTCTGAGACTGATAACGGTACTATAGTGTTCGCCAAGAACGCGTTCACAAACGCCTTGTTTTCCGTCACGGTGTGCAAAGTGCTTTCAGTATCACTACTCTGAATGTCTCGTTCAGAAATATTTAACGTTCAAAGACCGATCTCACTTAGCGTTCCAAGCTTGTGTGGCACCATATTTAACGACGCGCGGGATTGACGCCACTGAGTTGCGGCGACCCTGCGGTCGGGCCGGATCGGCCAGGCGGGTCAGGTGTGGGTACGGTGTAAGAAACACATTTAGGTGATGACTCTCTGTCCGACAACGCGGCGGCCACATTATGTTCGGCGCATCGAGCGCGCTTCACTCGCACGGCGATAGATGGCGCCCAAGTATGGGGTCCCTCCCGAACCGACCGCTCCGGTCGTTTCTCCCAGCGATGGTCCCGCATTCCCTCGCTCACCGCTTCTTGTTGTACCCACAGTGGAAGAAACACATTTACGTGATGACTCTCTGTCCGACGCGGCGGTCACATTATGTTCGGCGCACCAAGCGCGCTTCACTCCCACGGGGACAGATGGCGCCCAAGTATGGGGTCCCTCCCGAACTGACCGCTCCGGTTGTCTATCCCAGCGGTGGTCCGCATTCCCTCGCTCACCGCTTCTTGTGGTACGTCACCGCCGCCACGCCACCACCAAGTCGCCAAAGTCCGTAAATCTGTGTTCTCTTCCTTCTTCTTCTTTGAATTAAAGCTCGCCTTCGTGCACAATGATGGCCCCTGTGATCGAAGATACACCAAAGCAAAACACGAGACCAGCCACTGGCCGCACATCATCACGACACCACCATACCGCGAAGAAGGCGAGCACGCTACGCCGCGGACACCGTGGCCGCCGAGGAGGGACTTCATACCGGAGCGCCCTCCGCGGCAGCGAGGAACTAACTACTCCTGGTTCGAGGCTAGCTCCGAACACAATCCGGTCGCTCGCTCCCTGTGGGAAGAGCGGCCAGAGTCATCACCAAAATGCGTTTCTTCCACCTTGGGTGTGGGCAAGACAGCGGACGCCTTTCATCTGTGACGCAGCATTTCGGCATGCCGCAAATCTGCGTGGCTCTTGGTTCTGCCGAAAGGTACTGAAAAAGTAGTGAAATATGCTTCCACAAGTTCCTTGCGGACGCAGACGGACGCAGAAAATAAATAATCTGCGTTGATCACAAAGGATGATCGCCTCGCACGGACGACCGCTTGCGTGCCAAACCTTCATTGAAGGTAAGTGCGCAGCTTTCACTGCAATCTTTGTTCCCAGCACTGAGGTCCTCTTATGTGTTGGGAAACTGCCATCTGATCAAGACCGGCCGGACTTTGTTCCTAAGGTGTTGGCACACAAGTTGCCGCCCAAGAACTCCTCGGTTGCTCGCTACACCCAGGCATCATGGGGTGTAGCAGCTGCCCGCTGCGACGGCATCACCTTGGCTTGGACGACGCACAACGCGTCGCCTTGAGGCATCCAGAGCTGGCAGTCTCGTACCAAGTCTGTGGCGTAAAAAAGTGCAGTTAGATTTCCGACACGAACGACTCCAGATATATTCGTACGCATAGCGCTCAACCAGTTCTTACCTCCATGTACTGGGTGTATCAAGGAGCGGCCAGGCTCTTTAAATCATCCGCAAAATTCGGTTTCTTAACCTATCGCGTTCCGATTTTGTACAGCGTTGGCCACAGGTGGTGCATTTCTTTTATAAAATTCGCAAAACGCGAGCTTACCTGAGGAAAAAGTAAAAAAGGAAAAAGGCTTAGCTCCTATGGAAACGCAGCGAAGCCACCGGTCTTCAAACCATAGGGCGCCCTATGGTTTGAAGAGTTGTAGGCCTCGAGAGACTTGTACGGTTGCACCGTGTCGGCCGTAAATTAGCTCGGCGAAAAGACCAGGTAGATGGCAACGTGCGCCATCGAGGTTGAGGGCAGCAGATTGGCCAACTTGGCGTCGGAGAGTCGGCGCTCCTTGCTCACGGCGTAGGGATCCTCGAAGGCAACGTCTTCAACGCAGTTTCTCGCTGTATCACTGCTGCGCGGGCTCTGGCAGCAAGCCGCAATAGTCAGGCATAACAAAGAACAGAATACGACATTAAAAAAGACAGCTAGAAACGCTGCAGCAGCTCTTCGGTCCAATGAAAGTGTCAGTCGTTTTGTACAATGCGCGACTATGCTTTCTCTCAAGTCAAGGGATGAGGAGTCCTAATTAGTAATACTGTCTGTGCACTGATAATACTGTCGCTTTTCTTCCATTTAAACTGGGACGTTTTTCCTAGTAATATCAGCCTCAGACAGCGACTAGAATTCAGGAAATTGACTGGCATCATTGTAGCGCATTAACGAGGAACGTGAACGAGCCTGCAGTATTCGTGTTGAGCGGAAAACGCCGTCAAGAATATTTCCGAGCTCCGCGAAAAAAAGGTGTCGTATAAAATGTGCGACTGAGCTTCGCTATAAAAATTAATGGGCTCTGATAGACAATATTAAGTCATTCTAAGTATTAAAACGTGCGGTTTAAATTGGCTTGTATTATCAAAGTTTCCGGCAGATTCTAAAGTTAAATAATTGTGCCATAAGTATTTGTTCTGGGCAAACGTTCTTTGTTATTTTCATTCACTTTCCAGCACTATTGTCACATTCAGCTTAAGAAATGCTGGGCGTGGCTGATTTTGCTTTCGTTTCTTGCTTTGTAATTTTTTCTTTGACTTTCTTTTACCATGTGAATTCCTCACTTTCGTTGGTTACTTGTGATCGCAAGATGCACGGGAATCGCCAAGACCTGCATTTCTTAAGATATGTCACTAAGTACATCATTGTGTAAGCCTGTGCTAAAGAGTTGCGCATCTTTTGCTGGGCTATAATCAGGGAAAGTATGGTGCCATAGAGTGCGTCTCCGATTGGTGCGTTCAGCGTCCTATGCTGCCCATACATCAAAAGTGTTCCCCAAGTGGCAACAAATGACGTCACTGAAGCCGAAGAGTCACGCTGTCAGATGTCGCGATCCTGACGGTTGGTCATAGAAATGCTGGCGAAATGCACGAGCGAACGCGAGTGTCGCTGTCAGCACGGCGTCCCAACTCTTGGCTGCCGAAGCTTCCGTGGTCTGTCGAGCGAGGAGAGCGACCTGCAGCGGAACAGGCGTTCGCCACATCCCCACCTGCTGCTGCGACACCGCCAGGATCGTGACCGGCGACAGCATGACATTGTATTATAAGTAATGTGAATTTGATGTACCCCCCTGATGTAATGCCTCGGACGAGGTCGTTAAGGTAATAGAAGGAAATGAAAAATGACGTCACCAGGTGGTGTCTCGAAAATCGAGACACCACCTTTTTGGACGCGGTTAACACACCAGTCGGGGACGCGTTCCTGGCACCCCAGAGGCATACCTCGGCAAACCTCACTCATAAGGGCCCTCACTCACCCCTCACGCACCCTCCTCTTCCCGGGTGAGGTGAGGGTGAGTGAGTTTCTGAACCAGAAAAATTCATGAGTGTGAGGGTGAGTGAGGGCCGTGAGGGCTGTGAGGACCGTGAGTGCGTGAGGGCCGTGAGGGCGGTGAGTGCGTGAGGGGCGTGAGGGCCATGAGTGCATCAGGGGTGTGAGGGTGGTGAGTGGCGTGAGGGCCATGAGTGCGTGAGGGGTATGAGGGCCATGAGGGCGGTGAGTGCGTGAGGGGTGTGAGGGCCATGAGTGCGTAAGGGGCGTGAGGGCGGTGAGTGGCGTGAGGGCCATGAGTGCGTGAGGGGTATGAGGGCCGTGTGGGCGGTGGGTGCGCGAGGGGTGTGAGGGCCATGAGTGCGTGAGGGGCGTGAGGGCGATGAGTGGCGTGAGGGCCATGAGTGCGTGAGGGGTATGAGGGCCGTGTGGGCGGTGAGTGCGCGAGGGGTGTGAGGGGTGTGAGGGGCATGAGTGCGTGAAGGGCGTGAGGGCGATGAGTGGCGTGAGGGCCATGAGTGCGTGAGGGGTATGAGGGCCGTGAGGGCGGTGAGTGTGTGAGGGGTGTGAGGGCCATGAGTGCTTGAGGGGCGTGAGAGCGGTGAGTGCGTGAGGCCCCCTTCAGACGGAGCAACATTCTCAGCAAGTTTGGTGTTGCTGGCGGGTTGTTCCCTAGCTTTCCCTAGATCGACACGAATTGCTGAGATCGGGTCCGTCTCGAAACAAGCGAGCAACTCGGAGCAATTTGAAGACGTTTGAAGCGGCTGCATCCAATCAGGGACGCGATATTTTCACGTGACACCTCGTGCCGGTGATGATGACAACAAAAAAGCTTGGTTCTGGTTTGAAAATGATCGTTTTTGAAAATAAACTGATTCAGAAAGATGCCTTAGTATTCTCAACGAGATTTAAGGTGCATAAAAACACGTTTATATCGCGTAATTGTGTGTCTAAATGGTGCAAGAAAAATAAAATTTTATATGATGATGGCGAATTGCAGCAATTGGTTGCTGCGTGTGAACACGGGCGGCCCGTGTTGCTGGTGTTGCGACGTCAAGTAGCTGGGCGAAATTGCCCCACCTGAAGTGGGCCTGAATGGCGTGAGGGCCATGAGTGCGTGAGGGGCGTGAGGGGTATGAGTGCGTGAGGGCGGTGAGTGCGTGAGGGGCGTGAGGGCCATAAGTGAGTGAGGGGCGTGAGGCCGGTGAGTGGCGTAAGGGCCATGAGTGAGCGAGGGGCGTGAGGGCGGTGAGTGGCGTGAGGACCATGAGTGCGTAAGGGGCGGTAGGGCGGTGAGTGGCGTGAGGGCCATGAGTGCGTGAGGGGTATGAGTGCGTGAGGGCCGTGGGGGCGGTGAGGGGGAGAGGGCCATGGGTGCGTGAGGGCTATGAGGGCAGTGAGTGCGTGAGGGGCGTAAGGGCCACGAGTGCGTGAGGGCCGTGAGGTTCAGTGAGGGTGAGTGAAGGGCTGAAGGTGAGTGTGACTGTGAGGATGAGGGTGAGTGAGGGGCTGAAGGTGAGTGTAGCTGTGAGGGTGAGGGTGAGTAAGGGGCTTAGGTGAGTGTGGCTGCGAGGGTGAGGGTGAGTGAAAGCGACCTAAGATGCCGACTTATGCCGTGAGGCAGATTCAGAATGCGGTGAGTACTCAGCCCACAGACGTGATGCGCCGGCTTCGAGTCACTCCCGGCGCTGACCAGTAACGAGGAAATAGAGCGTCGTTTTCTCCGCAACATGGCGACGGCGAGCGCAGCAGCATTGTTCTCAGGCGCGAGTAGGAGGAGCGTTACGGTCGCACACCACAGAAAGAGGATTTGACACTTTCCTATACCTCGTGTCGTCGACAAGGATTAAAGGACACGATTGTAAGTTTGTGCTATTGCGCCTTCATGCGCGACAGTGGTTGAACGAGACAATCATTGCTTACCTCACACTAACCATACAACTGTGCGCAACAACGAGACTTGGCAAGGGAGCCACGTTTCACGGACGCATTGAGTATTACCCCTATGTAAGCGATAGTCGCCTACACAGGGGTAATCCTCTCATCGCCAAAGCGATAGTAATACCCTTATCGCCAAAGCGCACAATGCGTAGTCACTCGGTTGTGGACGCATACTCGGCTTTTGATAATCCGCAAAAGAGAGTTGCAGCACATACTTGGACCGCGTTCCGCAGCCTGCGGTAAACAAAGATGGCAGCACGCAGAGTGCGAATATTGGAATGTTCTTTTATATTAAAGCCGCAGCGGAGAAGCAGACGGAGTCCGAACAGGCAGCACGGCGCTGGCGTCTCTCGAGCCTCTTACTCGGCGTCCCAGATCGATAGTGGTGACCGTAGCAGTTTCACGTCATCCCACAGAAACCGTCGCAAACAAACGCTCATATATACCGCTAGGATTTGGGGCGCAACTTGAGTAAGGAGCGAGCATCAAGCTCACAAAGAGAAGCCGGCTGTCAGCGTAGACGAAGCGTGTCAACCATAGTCTAGGCGGTCATTATGCTTATTCGCTCGGCCGAGCGGGCACACTAAACACTTGGACGCCGACAGGACCGGTCGATCGTTACGTCGTCGCACAAATAATAGCCCGGAGAAAAGAGGATGCCGCCGCGACTTTGCAACGTGAACCCGGAAGGTAAAGAAAGGAAGCGTCGGATCACTACGACAAGCCGGCGTCTCGCATCGCCAACAACGGGAGCTGCGATATTGAGGACAAGAAAAACTACAGTTTATAAAGCCATGACGTCAGTGACGTCTGCGAAACGAGTGGAAGCGATTGGCTGGTGGTGTGATTTGAATCCAGTAAAGTATGTTGCATGAGTTCGTTGGTGCATATATAGGCACAAAATAAAATAGCGCAAACATGACAAGGACGATAGAGTCGACAGGACAGCCGGTATCATTTCTACGCTCTTGTCCTTGTTGCATTATTGTATTTTGTACCTTGATATGAATCCGCTGGAGGAGCATTCTACGCTAGCCTCGGGAACTCTCTTTTTAGTCGCTTTGAAAACGTTTGCGAATTTGCGAACCGTGTAGTTTTGAAACTTTGCACAATAGGCCGGATGTTTTGATCGTTTAATGTTTCTGTGTATTTATTTATTTTCTTACAACTTTTTATGCAAAACATACGGCTAATTGTGTCGCTCAGATAAAAACGAGTGTGTCTTATTTCCACGTTGAAAAAGAAAGACCTGTATCAGCACGTTACATTTCGAACGCGTTTAGATCGCCTGCCAAAACTTCATTCTTTCAGAGCACGATGTTTCAGAGGAATGCCATGGAACGGTGAACAATGCCCATCCATGGAATTTGCGCGCAGCGAGATCTAAATAAAATAAAAGTGTTTTTTTACAGAACGATAGCTGTTGCCACAACTTGCCGTACTGATTTTACGAAAAAGCAGGTTCTGTTAAATGGATAGCGTTTATCCGGCCTGGAAAATCAAGGAAGCCAATTGTGTTTCGTAGCCTTCCTTTTATAAATCAAGCTTTTGACTACCAGCAACGTTACTCGATTACCTCAGTTGTGGAACTGCCGCGGAAGGAGGCACCCCCGTCACTCACTACACTCCTGCCTCCCGTCGGTTGAAGCGCCATATCTAGATTTTCGTTTTACAACTGTGTGTCCCACAAAGTGCAGTGGAACGCCATCGAGACCCGGTGCTTCGAAACGTCCCTATTTTGTAGAATACACTGCGGTTACCTTTGCAGCCGCCCGGCGCGTCGAACGACGGGAGGCGAGCCGTGGTGAGTGACGTGGGGAAGGGGGGGGGGGGGGGATACTGCTGGTGCTGAGCGGTTCCGTCACTGAGCTAATCTAACGAGGTCGGCAGCGAATAATCTTAAAATAAATAGCGGGTTTCGTTGTTTCTAGAACACGAATTAAATAAAAGTAACGGTGCTTTCCAAAATGCACACACATATATATATATATATATATGGTGTTTCAAAGAACGCAGACCAAATCGCTCCTGCGAAAACTAAGCACCGCAGGTAGGTAGGTAGGAACGTTTATTTCACTTTTTTGCATTAAGAAATGCTGCGGTGGAAGGGTTTAGGGTACAGGAGCGGGGGACATGGGGCCTTCACTCTTATTTGTTGGCCCGGTTGGTGCGACGGCGTCAGAGGATACATGTACGGTAGGTTCAGGCATGGTGTTTCGTCTGGGCTCAGTGGTTGAGAGATGAATGCCTTGAAGCCGCGTGCCGACAGGGGGAGCTGCAGGGTCCTGGATGTACGCCAGCAGCGATCGCCAGAGCTCAATAGCAGTCACTTTGGGGAAGGAGGGGTCCGGGCAGGCCCGGGCATGCAGCGAGGTAGGTCTGAAACTCTGCTGGATGGTAGCCAGGGTGCGGGTTCGCGGCTCCGAGTATAGCGGGCAGTCCCAGAGCAGGTGCTTCAGAACAGCGTTTTTATGGCACAATGCGCATGTACCAGGAAGGTTGGTGGTAGCAGCACCACTGCCCTTTTCACGTTGGCTGATGCTGTGCTGACGGAACCGCTGCAGCAGTTAAGGGGTGAGGATGATCCCGGTCTGAATTGGGCAGAGCGTGATAAGCTGCCGGCGAGAGAAGAGTTGAGAAGGAGGGAAGGGTGTATGGAGGGGATTGGTGGTAGCCAAGAGGTAGGCCCTGCGGTAGTGCCGTGCCTTGAATATTTCTTCCGCTGGGTTGGGTGGTAGTGCACGGGACTCTACTTCTTCGTGAGGAGGGCAGGCTGTATCTTCGGATCTTGCTCTGGTCTGCAGGGATAGTAAGAGCTCGCGTGCGAGGCGGAAAGTCTAAGTTCGATTCCAGTCAGTAGAATGTTTTTTATTTATTCTTTCAACATTGCGTTCTCGTGAGTTCGAGAACATTCCCGTCTGATCGAGTTCCGAATGTTCTAGTCGCCGAACGTCCTAGGCGGATTGTTCCAGAAGCCAACGCGCGTACATAGGGGCTCCGCGTGGCGATCTGCAGTCAGTTTCGCCTCAGCGTTCGATCCTGCTGTCTCGCCGACTTCGACGCCCGCGGCGCTCTGCTTTCTTCTGTTCCCTTTTTATTTTTGGGCACAAGTTCGCCCCATTAAACGTTTAGTTTCTTCAGTTATCGCCGCATCAATTGTCTTTCGTGACAATATATATATATATATATATATATATATATATATATATATATATATTATTAAGTGATAACACTTTGGGTGTATACCCGAACTCATGTTTATAAACAAACCGCAGCGCCATTTGCGGTACTCCACCGCCGCCGAGCATGCGCGATGGGAAGTGGGCACGAAGCGCCGCGTCCCGCCTCAACAAATCATTGGAATGTGATGTTGTCAGCATAGGCATGATTTCCTGTGCTCTTGCTCGCGATGGAATTGTTGATTCTACGACTTCCTAGCAATGTCTGACTACTTTAGTGGCCTGAGCGAAATTACCAAGGCTGGTTACACCGCGAAAATTCGCGTAAATATTATGACGTGCGGCAATTCATTCCGCTTGAACGCCACTAAATGGACGCTAAAGCCTGATTCACATGATAAGATTCTGCTCGCTTTTTTTGCGTCGTGACGTCGCTTGTGTTGCAAACGTATGGTCATTAACTGTGATGCTCTACGTCGATACTGAAAATCGCAAAAAGAATCGAACCAAGTAGATCAGGCACACCAATTTGTTTATGGCCACTGGTAGCGATGATCAACATCTCATTGTATCTACTGTTTACACCGGGCCTACTTACCAAAACAACCTTCAAACTTAAAACTATTTTGAGGCCTGCACTCTTATTACAACATATGGTTCACTGGCCGCTGTCGTTTGAACGAGCAGACAACAGTTTGAACGATCATGTGGCCGTTTGAACGTGAAGAAGAGCTGAACGCGTCAGCGCGGGCTTCCATGACGTGCTGGAACAGGGGCTGCGATCGTTATAAAGTCAGCTCCAACCCTTACACATGCACCCTCCTGCAATATTTCATGCTACGATTGTCTGCGGATACCTCCCCCTGCGTTCTGAAACAGTAAGTCCGTCGCTAACGCAGTAAATCGGCAATGCAGCAGACGCCGCCACCTTGTCCGCGCGTTTGTACAGATGCAACCTGTCTTAGGAGGACTAATGGCTGCGTTTGCTCGCTCACGCCTCTCGGTTAGTCCCGGTTGAGTGCAGTTAGTCCTCAACATTTGCGCACGGTATCTAGCTCAAACTAGATTATCTCTTTCGTGAGCAAAATATGAGTCCAGAGGACCAAATGCTGCAGTTAGTCACTTGAGACCATCTTCTTCCTTAGAGTATAGAATTTTTACTCCTGCCCAGGATCCTAACCTCGCGAAGTCGCGGTGTACACATACAAGCTCCACGAAGCATGGGCAAGTGCGCATCACCAAGCATTGTGGGGCATGCATGTGTACGCCGTGACCTCACGAGACTTTAGGATCCTGGGCAGGAGTAAAGATACTGCAGAAAGCTGCCTGTTCTTTTTCTGTCTTACTTTGCATTTTCCTATTCCTGTCTCTGTCTCAGGTTTACCATCATGTGCTATTTTGCCGCTGTTTAATTGGGTCCGTGGAATCATACATCGGCCACGGTCCGATTTCGAAGGAAAGGAAGTATACATTACATCTGTTGTTGTTTTTTGGCTTAGAAACTAGAAAAAAAAAAAGAAACTGCAATCTTTCAGCAATATAAAGATATTTCAGTGTGTCAAGTTTAACGAACGTTAATATATAATGTAGTATCTGTACTAAAATGTAACGGTGCGAACTGCTATTTTAGTCTGTTAAAGGTATTAATCGTGACTGAGTGGAACGTGCGATAAAAAAGGTCTTTGTCTACGAACGTATATACCAAGGAAATATACTGTAAATCTTGTCTCTGCGCCTGAAGTGTTGGTCTTTCTCACTGTGGCGACTTCTCGTTTTTTGAAGTTCAAGAAACTGTATATAAGTGCCAATTTCGAACACAACATTATAAAATAAATTTAAAAAAAAACCGTAAATGAGAAGGGAGTTCATGAAAACTGTAATAAATCAGACTTAGTACCGAGATCTTAAGCAGGCGTTGACTCAAAATTCCACTCAAGATAATCTTCGAAGACTGTCGTGCGCCTCATAAAGTGACCACAAAAACCGAAACGACACTGGAATTAAAAAAAGAAAAACACTCAACAGTTTCATCAAAGATTTTGAGGTAGCGTCGGTGCTACCTTGACTCCTATAAAAAAAAGGGCTGTAGTCTTACATCCATTTTTCCCATATAGGTAATGCACCCCAAAACTTAAGTTCGAGGTACAGCGCACTGCCGTCAAACCTATGGCCCCAACTTTTACCAGGGGCTTGATAGCGGTGCGATATAACTTATTAAAGAACTAAAGAACGTATCAAAGACTACAAAAAGAAAACACCGAGGTTTTGCAATAAAACCAAAGAAAACCCGATTTTTTTTTTTTTTTGGTAGACAGTAAAACGTACATTAGCTATTTTAACAAGTGTTCCACTCGGCTATCAAGCCGCTCGTGAAATTTGGTACCTTCAGTTCTACGTCAGTGCGCTGCACGTCGGACCTAAGTTTTGAGGTGAATTATACGGGACAAGGGGTGTAAATACAACACTCCCTATTTCTGAGAGGGATTGCTGATCCTCGAGAATCAGTCGAGGTCTTGACTGGCGTAACGACCTAAGCATTGTTCGCCAAGTTCGTCGACTTCCTCTTTTGAACGGATGAACTTCTTCACGTCCACGAAGACGGGGGCCCTCCGGTGTGACAGCGTCAATTCACAAACAAGCTAAGCTCCACGCAGGTGTTCAACAACCGCAAATGTTTAGCGCGCAAACGCTTTACGAAAGCGATGGGGGTGACTTTTTAGTAGCCCCTCCTTTCGCTGGAGAAGTGCTCGAGCAGTCGAGGTCAGCTGGACTCTCTGATGCCGATGCTCCAGCTGTTGATCGCGTTGCGGTTGTTCGACGTGCCGCCGAAGAATCTGTTCAAGGTTGAATGTGCGGGCTTGAAAACCACCTAGACGCTGCCATTTCGCTCGCAGTTGCCATACTGACAAAGGCTTATGTCAGCTCCAACGATAAAACAGTACATCCGAGAAGGCTGTGGAAAGGCTTCAAATCCACAAATTTAGTGCATGTGCAGCACAATCTTTTAAGGGTAACATTTTTATCATAAGCATAAAAACAAAAACAATAAAACGTTTTAAAGAAGACCTGCTGCTAAACCCTCGTCTCCAGAGTTACTTCAGGACGTTGAAGAGGAGCAAGGTATCTCAGAACTTTCTTAGAGGAAGAATCGCCGAGAAGCGTCCCTGAAGCCCCATGGGTTCTTGAAAAGAGGTTTGCTCTTCCCCTTCATTCGACTAAGTGAATGCGATGCTGGAGTCGGGTAGCGCTTAAGGATTCAGTCGGGAATCTAATTGTTCTAACACTTTATTTCTTTTGTTTCTTTAGGTTAAAGGTAGGATGTTGAGCTAGACACGGGAAACATGTCCAAAAGTATAAACCCCGCCACTTTACTGAGCAAAATTCCTGAACTGGGAGACCCCAGGACTCTGGACTTTGCGTTGATCCTGAACCCTTGTTTGTCTTCCCGATGGCCTTCCAGATTATCAACTTGATTCGCGTAACGTCGCGATCGCTGCACTTAACACCAAGCACCTGTACCCCGTACTGGTTCACACATACCTCCCTGGAGGCCAGTGAAACCTCTGGTGTCAAGACATTATGGGCCACATGAATGGACGCTTAGAAAGCCTGTACCAGGCGGCTCCCTGGTACGCCGCTGTCCGATATGCCTACTTTCTGGGCACCGTCTTCTTCGTATTCCCTAACAAGTTCACCCAGATCACGCACCTTCGCGTCATCCACCACACCATCGTCGGCTCGTCATCAACACCTTCGTACACGTGGTCATGTACGCCTGCTACTGGGAGTTCCCGAGAAAAAAAAACCCTGTTTTTCGGCCCGGGTCAATCAACTGCATTGCAGAAATCTCAAACGCCGTGAGAATGTGAAGCGCTTGGAATAGAACTGGAATGTTTGAGAGCATGACGTTTCTTGGATCAAAAGATAAATAAGAAAAACGAAATTTTCCTCTCAGCCGACGTCCACCGAAGCCTAATATCTTCAAAACAAGAAATTGTGGGCGCCTAAAGCATCTATTTCAGTTTTAAAAAAATTGTTAGCAAGAGAGAAAACAATATCCTCTTTCTTGTTGACAAGTGTTTTTGAATATTATAATTCGTACAAGCGTCCGCTTTTTCTGTTATTTTTGTTTTTGACGATGGATGTTTGTGGACGTTGGCTTACGGAGAAATTTCATTTTTCTCAATTATCTTTTCATCTAAGTAAAGTAGTGTTCTAAAAATTTCGCGTTCTATCCCAAACACTACCGTCAGATTCTCACGGGATTTGAGCTTTGTGCGATGCATAGTTTATTTACCCAGGTCGAAAAACACGGTTTTCTTTTCTTGGGAACTCCCTCTATTTTCCCGCCACACTAGGTCTTGAGGTACGTCTGGTGGAAGCGGTACCTTACCACCTTGAATATTGTGCAGTTCTTAGTCCTTATGGTGCACATGGCCATACCGTTCTTCGTAGACTGCGTTTTTCAAGTCATCTTGTTAACATCGCCAACGCGAAAGCGCTCCTGATCTACCCCGTGCTACTGGAAGCATTTACAAAATACAAAATTTATAACCTGACTGGCTTGAGCAAATATTATACTACTCCCTATTTTACTTTAAAAAGAGCTATGGCATCTTGGTTTGGGGAACAACGACAGAAACCAACGACAATAAACTAATTATCTTGCAGAAGAAAATATTGCGTATGCATAATAATTATAGAGGAGACCAAAGAAATTTAAGCGCGCATACACTTTTTGATAAATATAATACGCTCAAGGCAGACCAAGTATTTTATTTTAAACTCTTACAGTTGATACACAGGAACAAACTCCATACTACAACAACAGATAATCTGAGTACGTACAATATTCGAAATCCAAACCGAAAGATGCCGGCTATAAGAACTAACTATGGCCGTCGGAGGCTACATTTCCAGAGTAAAACGTCCAACAGAAAAGATATGTCCGTGGGCTTTCGTAAACGTTCTTATAGTTCTAAAATTTATTGCAGAAGAAGGCTCATAAAAAGTGGGATTGCTTTTCCGTCTGTCTAATGTTGCGTAAACTCCAGGATTGTTTGTTTGTTTGTTTATATAGGTGTTTAGATTTTTGCGTATATTTTTGCTCCTTGTTTCTTCATGATGAAGTGTGAGAGACTATCTCTTTTTTGTTCCTTTTTCAAAAGGCCACTGTTTTGTGACTGATTTTAATGTTGTTGCATACTCGTATTTATTATATTGCTCAACGGAGGCATGTTGAGTGTTTTTTGGTGTTCAGTGCCTTTTTCTTTTCTATATAGAATGATGCGTAAAATTGTAATTTTGACCTATATTTCCATAATGTTGCGCAAACGTTTTGCTATATTCGCTCCTTTTAAATCGCTTTGGCGGATTGCAACATATATTCACATTGAATTAGTCATCGTTGTAACGTTGTTGTGCTGCATTTCTGAACTGTAGGCGGGCAGAGGCCCTGTCAGGCACCAAACTTTTATATCTGCCCCCACACAAAAAAAAAGCAAAAAAAAAGTTATAATTTGTTTCATCTTACGTCCAAGTGCAGCGGTTGTTACGAGCCATCGGAGCCAATCCAAGGCCGTCTGAGTGTCACGTGACCTTTGAGAGGGGGGACAGCGACGTGCGGAAAGCATATCACGGACTACGTCCACGGAACTGGATTGGCTAGGATAGCTCGTAGCGTCCGCTGCGTCCGGACGTAAGGTAAAACGGTGTATAGGTGGTGACTATTTCGACGTCCAACTTTCTGAAGACGTGAAAATATTTTCAAAATCATTTTGATGTCCCCCGTTAAAATAATTTTTTTCTCCTTATTTTGACATCTCAGACTTTAAAATTTGGAGCTTTGGAACTTCGAACTAAAAGGTGATCGAAAGTGCGGTCAAACAATTATCATCTTGCTGGCATGCGGAGTTGCGGTTCAACGCGTACTTTTAAAAAACAAGTGTGCAGTCGGCCGCAGCTTTTATGACCTTTTAAGTGGTGTGGAATGGAAAAAGAACTTCTCAGAGTACAACATCATATAACAGGCCGCACGTAACGTTTGCTTGGTTGTGGCCAACATTACAGAATGCGGTACAGTTGCTTTTTATGATCTATTTTACGCGTTTCATATATAGAAAAAGCAGCTTAATCTTGTGTCCGAAAATTTGCGGTTGATTGGAAAATGCCTGTATCTCGTACAATTGCGCCAGAACCTTTGTTCGTTCGCACCGGCCAAAAAACACCAAGGAGTCAATGATTGCATTCGCAAACTTTTATTTAACATCTCGATCGTTTCGTAACTAACCCGGTCGTTATACACGAATTGAAACAAAAATCTAAACTACACGACGAACTCACGAAACCTGGTTAAAAACAAGGCGGGAGCCAGATGCAAAACGAGACTGCAACCACAGGAAGACGCGCTCGCACGATATAGGGGCACAAAAAGCGTGCCAAATATCTGTGTTACGTAGTGTATGCACTTACATTTACTACGTGCAGGCAAGACACATGAATATTCATCTCGCCTTTGTTGTAAATTGAAAGTTTTAAGTGACACGCCTGCCGAAATGACGTGCGAGAGCTCAGAACATCGACGCCGGGCGTGTCACGTCCAACAGTATCAACTGTCAAGCCAATCCTACACACACGCTGAATAGGACATCTCCAATGCCAACTAGAGCCAAACCTTCTTAGGCACGCAACACGTTCATGGCTCCCTCAACACGTCAACATAACACCGATACAACCATCAGAGACAAAAGGGAACGAAACGACGAAACCACGCAACGGCTGCCAAACTGCGACGACCGCATTGACGTGGTTCGGGGGACGCCGAAATAATAAACCTGATAAAGCCACTACTTTGACACTTTACGTAGACGTCCATAGACGTCGTAATATTTTTAAATATATTTTGATGGTGGACGTCGAAATAGTCACCACCTTTACATTAAGTTCTATCGAAACCTAAAGAAGCCGCTCGAGAGGAAGGTCCATGCTTAGGGCTAATGAGCGCGTTGCCGCTAGTTTCAAGGGCGGAAAGTTCGTATAGGGCGGACTGCTCCCCTTGGTCTGAATAATTTATGAGAGTTTTCTAAGCAAATATACATATGGTGAAAAGTTAGACATACAAACTAGAAGCGATGGCGGCCAGCATAGTGACTGGCAACTTGAGAAACGTAGGCGTGGCAAGTTCCGAGAATGTCATTATCATTATATCATTATATGTCGTTATAATTACATTCAAGTACTAAATAATTATACTGCCGAAGAATTAATCCGTGAGCAAAAGCGTGAACATTGTTTCTTGTGTTTCTTAACTGCCAGTGACCCTATATGCACACTCTAAGAAAAGCCCGCGCGTCTACTTTCCCGCACAACACTCGGAGAGCCAATCAGTGCAACTTACGGAGGCAACTCAGCAAATGACGATCCCGAAACATATGTTTAGACCAAAAACCGCAGTCTGAGTTGTGACATTCAGAAATGCAAGCGTGACGTTTTGCATTGCTTAATGTCGCAACTCAGACTGCGCTTTTTGGACTAAACATATGTTTGGGCATCGTCATTCGCTGAGCTGCCTCCGTAAGTTGCGGTGATTGGCTATCCAAGTGTTGTATGCGAAAATAGACGCGCGGGCTTTTTTTAGAGTGTACCCTCCTCCGCACCACTAATTTCTGATGACTAATCATGAAAGCCTAATATTGTGCTTAAGGAAATGCATCTTCTACACTCTAAAAAAAGCCCGTGCGTTTACTTTCCCGCACAACACTCGGAGAGCCAATCGCCGCAACTTACAGAGGCAGCTCAGCGAAAGACGATGCCGAAGCATATGTTTAGACCAAAAAAACACAGTCTGAGTTTTGACATCAAGCAATGCAAGCGCGACTTTTTGCAGCGCTTAAACCCGTACGAAAATGTCAGATATGGCCCTTGTTGAGGAACCAAGGAATACGAAGGCAATTACGCTAGACAAATCGGTCGGTGCGACCTTTTCCTTTACTGTTCATTTTTCAGACTCATAAAAAATACAAAAAGCATGAGCTCCCGCCGCTTCTCTTCTTCCTCATCGTCCGGTTGCAACATCCTCCCGAGCTTGAAGTTGACTTGGACGAATTTCCAGCAAATAAAGTTTCTGCGCGGGTCTCTTTATGAGCGTACCGTTTTGCTGTTTTACGAGACAGGCACGAACAATTCCGTCAGTTCCGGGGTACGTCTCTACGATTCTCCCCAGTTCCCAGAACAGCTTGGATGCTCGGTTATTTTCCACTATGACTACGTCGTCCACTTTCAGGGAGCAAGTATTGGTGACGGGATATCGATGAGCTGACCGCAACTCCAACAGGTACTCAGACCTCCAGCGTTTCCAAAAATGTTCCATGATTATTTTTCGATACTGGAACTGGCGAGCTGTTTCCTTCTGTGTCACGCATCCTGGGCGGTCGTTAGACAAGCTTGTTTCGGGTAGAACTGTCAAACTTTGCCCTATTAAGAAATGTGCTGGCGTGATGACTGATGGCTCTCCTACTTCCGAGTAGAGATATGTCAGTGGTCTTGAGTTTACCATTGCTTCCACCTCTGCAAGGACAGTCGTCAGTGCTTCGAAGCATAGGCTGCTTCTGCCCAACACTTTCTTAAGTGCTGTCTTGACAGATCGAACGAGTCTCTCCCACCACCCGCCCCACCATGGAGCGGCCTCCACAATGAACTTCCAGTTGATTCTGTGTTCTGCAATGTAGGATTTGAATACCTCTTGCTCCAGTGCACCCAATGCCTTCTGGATGTCTTTTGATGCTCTCTTGAAGGCTAGTGCATTATCAGAATATATGTCCAGTGGTATGCCTCTTCTTGCTATAAAACGCCGGAATGCAAGCAAGAAAGCTTCCGCAGTGAGGCCCGTTGAGAGCTCGAGGTGAACTGCTCGAGTGGAGGCGCATGTGAAAAGTACGATGTACGCTTTGCTGCAGCTACCGTCGTTTCTTTTTGAGTACAGCGGCCCCGCGAAGTCGACTCCAGTTACCTCAAACGGCTTTGCCTTCTTGATTCGATCTGTCGGTAGCGGAGCTTGCTCAACTGCAGTTGGCCTCGCATTCAACCGTGAACATACGAGGCAACTTTTTATTACCTTCTTGGTCAGATACCTAGCACGTATTATCCAGTACCTCTCTCGTAGGTAACACATTGTGCTTGTTACTCCCCCGTGCATAACCTTACAATGAGCGTGCATCACAATTAGCTTGACAAAGTTATGGTCGTTCGGTAATAGGACTGGATGTTTCACATCGAGACTTTCAGTCAACCTCTGCAGTCGTCCTCCGACCCGCAGGATTTTGTTTTCGTCAAAGAAAGGATGATACTCTGCGAGTCTTACATTAACCTCCGTCGTATTTTTCTCTCGGAGCATAATATCCGTCTGAAACCTTTCGTTTTGTATCTGCCTGATCCAATACTGCTCTGCTTTGTCCAACTCTGTCGCAATTAATCCACCTCGTATTTTGTCATTTCTCTTCTGAGCGTTGTTAGCGAACCTAATGACCCAGGCAGTGATCCTCAGAACCTTCTGGTAATTCTCGTAACTTCCGGTGTCGAACAATGATGGAACTTCTTGGTCTTTCTCCAACAGCACATGTGTCTCTTCTTTTACTTCGAGTTGAAGCGTGTCTTCCAAAAACACTGAAGATTCAGGCCATTCTGAAGGTTCTTGACTGAGCCAACTGGGCCCTTTCCACCAAAGAGAGTTAGTACGAAGCTCCTGCACGCCTAGTCCTCTGGTCAAGAGATCCGCCGGATTGTCTTGACCGGGGCAGTGCCTCCAGCGGTCCGGGGATGTCATGACGCGTATCTCTGCCACCCTGTTTTTTACAAATGGCTTCCATTTTTCAGGGACTCCTCTCACCCAACTGAGGGCAACCGTTGAGTCGGTCCACATAATGTAATCAAGTTCCACGTCATAATAAGACTGTTTTATGTATCGTAGGAGTCTGGCTCCAATATTCGCCCCCATCAGCTCCAACCTAGGCAGTGATAAAGGTTTGATCGGTGCCACTCTTGTCTTCGCAACAACTAACATGGTCGCTGTTTTTCCTTGGTCATCGGCTGTTCTAAAGTACGCACAAGATCCGTAGGCTTTCGTGCTTGCATCTACGAAGACGTGTAGCTGTACCTTGTTGGCTCCTGCCAGGATGCCTCGCTTGACATGTCTTGGTATTCTTAACGAGTGCAGTTGAACAAGGTCCGCCGTCCAAGCGTGCCATTCAGTGATCAAATCAGCGGGGAGTTCTTCATCCCAGCTGATTCCCAATGTCCATAGCTTCTGAAATAGCAGCTTAGCTGTTAGGACGAAGGGCGCGATCAATCCAAGAGGATCAAATACCCTTGAGGCTGCCTTGAGGATGAACCGTTTAGTGTCCACATTTGCTGAGAGGAATTCAAGCAAAGCTTCAACTTTGTAAATGAAACAGTCCCCTTCGTGATCCCACATCATTCCAAGTACCTTGGAGATTGGTGAAGGTGAGAGGCTTTTTTCTTCGGTCATAAGTTTTGGCTCCTCCTTGTTGAACTGCTCCTGCAGTTGCTCATTGTTCGCAGTCCATTTCCGAAGTGTCATTCCTGCCTGTTTCATGACGTTCCTGGAAGTGTGGTAGAGCCTCACAGCATCCTCAATATCGTCGGCTCCGAGCAGTAGATCATCAACGTAGAAAGATGTTCTGAGTTTCTCTGCTAATTGTGGGTCTTCTTCGCAGACCAACTTCAAGTGATGTTGTATTGTAGCTGTGAGCATGAATGGACTAGACGTGGATCCGAAAGGAACCCGAGTCATCCTCCACTCTTGAATTTCTTCCTTGTTGAAAGGGAAACTTGGCTCCTCAGCAAACCAAAGGAATCTGCAAGCATCACGATCATCTTCACGGATGGCAATTTGTAAAAACGCTTTCTCAATGTCGGCGGTCATTGCAACTGAGTACCATCTAAACCGAAGCAGGACCTGCAGAAGCTCAGGGTTCAAGTTGGGTCCTGTTACTAGGCACTCATTCAACGACCTGCAGCCTTTGGCATGAGAAGATGCGTCGAAGACGATCCTTAACTTTGTTGTTGTTGCATCTTCACGTATTACTTCTTTATGCGGCATGTAATACATGACCTGCGCACTGTCGCTTTCCTTTCTGCTCTTTATCACTTCTGCATGCCCATCACGCAAATACTGTCTCATTGCATGATCATATCGCTTGAGTAATCCCTCCCTTCGTGAGATTCTTCTCAACAAGCTCCCTAGACGTAAAATGGCAACTTCCCGGTTGTTTGCCAGCATATCAGCAGCGTCTTCTTTCCACGGCAGAGCCACTTCGTATAGACCGTTTTTCTTAATGATGTTTTGCTCAAAGTGTGTAATGGTGTCTGCATCAGTGTCTCCGAGCTCACTGTCGGCAACTCCCATTCTGTCTAACTCCCAGAAGGACTGTAGCGTCTCTTCCAGTTGGGTTTCCTTTGTCTTCGCTTGTAGGACACATATCATCAGACTTGAATCCCATAGGAGCCTTCCCACCTGTCTTGAAGGACCTTGCAGCGTCCAGCCCATCTTTGTGTTGATCGCTACCAATCCGTCCACATCTGCGCACCTGATCACGTCTCCTGTGCAGAACTTCCACAACTGGTCGGATCCAATCAACAGACTTATTCCAGGAACTGTTTTTACACCTGGGAAAATCACGTCGTCTGCCAAATTCTTACTGCTTTCTCGCAGAAATCGCACAAACGGGGTGTCAGTTGTTGGCGTAGATAGGTCCTGGCAAATGACCGGGATGGAAATCGCTTCAAAGGTTATTTCTGTATTTTCAAATTGACTTTTGAGCTTTACCTCCACAACGGGACTGCGCTCTATAACCTTCGAAGCATTACTGGCGAAAGTGTTGAGCGCTATCTTTGTTCTCCGCAGGACTTTCAGCCCTAGGCGTTGAGCTACCTCTTCTTTTATAAATGTGCGCTGGCTGCCACCGTCGATTATTCCCTTGACATAGCAGCTGCCAGCGTTGGTCAGTAAAAATGCCTTGAACGTCTGGAGATATATGCCATCACTAAACTTCGTTTCTGAGCGCGCGCCCGAGCTGGATGCAGACACGCAAATCGTATCGTTACCTTGGGGTGAACGTTCCTTCATCCGCCTAACAAACTCAGGATCGCACATTGTGGTTGCATGTCTGGCTCTGCAAACTGCGCAACTGAGTTTTTTTCTGCAATCTCGTGCTCGGTGACCTTTCAATGTGCATCGGAAACATCTGGAGTCTGATGATAAGAGCCTTAATTTTTCCTCTCTCTGTTTGCTGCAATCACAAGATGGCGTGGTGTGCTTCTTTGAATGGCAGAAAAAACACTGAGGAAGTGTAGCATTTGTTGCGTTATGAAGAGCTGATGCTGATGGAAACGACTTTACCTTTGTCTCGTGTTTGCCTCGAGCATCCTCAAGGCTACTTCTTTCTCGGCTTTCTACTTCCACGCGCAGGAAGCGAAGCATTTCATTCAATTCGGTCACTGACTCCGACGGAGTATCCGCTGACCTTGAAGTTCCAGCCGCCGATCCGTCTCCTTGGTCTTGAGCCGCTGCGTTAGTGAAAGCGGTGTTGTTGACTTGCCGGTGATACTCCACTGTAACCTCGTAAGGTAACGCCCTGACAAGAATGTCACAGAGCATGGCTGAAAAACTTGACGTGGGAACATTCAAAGAGTTTAGACACCGAACGTTAAGTTGTGTGGTGTCATACAGGTTTCTCAACCCTCTCACGTCATTAGCTGAAGCAACGTGCGGTAGATTTCTGAGGGCATTCAGATGCTGTCGCTCTATTCTCCTCTGGTCTCCAAACCTCTGTTGCAAGATGGTGATCGCTTCGGCATAGCATATTTCTGTTGTTGGTAGCCCGGCTATCGCAGCAGCAGCATCTCCCGTTAGACACCGACGAAGGTAGTGGAACTTATCCGTGGTTGTTAAAGTTGCATTGGTATGGATGGCTCCACCAAACTGCTCCCAGAATGTGAGCCAGTTGCTTAGCTCTCCATCGAAGGTAGATAGCTCCAGCTTCGGAAGCTTTGGCCCACGTCTCGCTGCGTTGCCTTGAATGCCGGTTTGGTTTCCGGTGTTCGCCGCCGAAGCTATTATTCTCTGCGATTGTAGGGATTCAATCTTGCTCTCCAACTCGCTGATCACCATGACGGCTTCGTCTTGGTATTCTGCAGTGGCGGTGCACTCACTTTCCAGTTCTTGGATTGGAATTAGCGGCTCTATCTCCCCGTCAAGTAGTCGGAGCTCTGCATTGCTGGTAGTGAGTCTGTCCTTGATCGAACGCACTTTTGCTAGGTCGGGGCTGCGATCCTGTAGAATTCGATTGGCGTCGTTCATTATCCTAGTGTTCTGTGCCCGCCGAGCCGACCGCCTAGCCTTCAACCTTTCCATTGACTATTCGTATTTACGAGGCCGTATGGTCGCCTGCCAAGGTTCCGTCGCTGTTCTTTTCCCAGTGGTCTGCTCCCGCCAAGGAACTGCTGAATTTCGTTGTAGCTGCAGGATTGAAATTGCCTGCGGCGTGTAGCTTGGGCCCTTGTAATGCGGGAACTCCCGGGTTTCGGCACCATATGTTGAGGAACCAAGGAATACGAAGGCAATTACGCTAGACAAATCGGTCGGTGCGACCTTTTCCTTTACTGTTCATTTTTCAGACTCATAAAAAATACAAAAAGCATGAGCTCCCGCCGCTTCTCTTCTTCCTCATCGTCCGGTTGCAACAGCCCTGATATATTTTATTTACGGCCATATACGATAATATAAGGAGTCAGATATGGCCATATTCTGCCATATATGGGAGCAGATACGGTCATATCCCGCCATATAAGTGGGCAAATACTGCCAGATGCGGCCATATACATGCGTAAATACGGCCATATATCGCCATATACGCGTGCAAATATAGCTCCTGATAATGGTATATGGGCCCGTTTCGGTTGTGAGAGCAATAAGTCATATGTACTCGCCAAGACACTAGTTGATTGATCTATATTGCATGAGTCTCATGTAATTGGTTAACTATTGTTAACATCCTTAAGGTGAAGTTATTCCAGGTATTTGGATCAATTAATCAATTGCGCATTTTGAAGATTGAAAGACAAAGGAAATTTGGCGTATGTTTGACGTGTGACAATATGGCGAAGCGCATGAGATCGGAAAACACTCGTCGGTAAAATATCTTTCAATTCGGACTTATGCGAAAAACTCCAGATTACAAAATTCCAATGAAAAAAACAAAAAAGAAAGCTATGTTTGGTCACGGCACAGGGTCAGTGGTGCCAAGGAAATACCACTTCAGGTTCCTATAAAATCTCGAACGGACCAAAGGAGGTTTACGGTATATTTCGTAAACGTTTGTTCAGGACAAAGGGTCAGTGCACTTCTGGGGTGTGTGGGAGTTAGTATAACGTTTATACGACAGTAAAGGCGCCAATGCCAAATCTAGCTAAAAAATGTTATTTAATAAAAGCGGATTTATGGTATATTTGTGTTTGGTTAATATTTATTTCTATTTAAAAATTTGAGAAATTGGGAACAGGCTAAAATTAAACTCAGAATTACAAAAAATTAAGAATGTAGCAAAAAGAAGCTCCCGTAATTTCCAGAAAAAAGCAAATTCCGATAAACCATGATGTTCTCAGCGAAAAATAAGCTCCGAGGAAACCTTCCGAATTTCATGAAATATAAGCTCCAAAAACGTGGAGTCCTACTTATACGTCAAAGGATATACGTCGGCGCAGTTGTAATTCCTTTCAGTCTTATGCCAAAACCGAAATCCTAGTTGTGTATTTTCGGTACCAATGGCTGTTAGTAAAATACAGAGTACATTCAGATGGGAATCTCAACATTCTCATAGAAGACTGTTTGAAGGACTCCGTTGGTATGTTAAAGTGAGTAGGCGAGAAAATCAAAAACAATGTGGCAGCCTACATTATTTTAGAGGTACCAAAAAACAAGAACATAAAAGGAACAAACGCAGAATAAATTAATTGACCTTCCCAGTAGTTGTGCAAACCTGTACTAGATGTTAGACCTGCTAATAAAAATGAATAACAAATAAACAGAGTATGACATCTAAGAAAATAAAAAAAACGAAAATAAAAAGCAGCAACAGGGTGACAGGAACTAATTTTAGCTAAAGACAGTAAAAGAAGATAACGAGCAATATACATGAAAAATAAACCAAAATCATAAGATAAGCGCACAGCATGATCGTGGCATAATCCTGAAAATAGTATTAACTAAAAGTGTTCATCGCGTATGCCTTTAAAAGCGGGAAGGGTCGATCTATTTCTAGGTGCGCCTGATCGAATGTATGATAACAAGGTGTGGCTAAATGTTCGCAGTGATAACATCGAGGTCATATTTTCCAGCAAAGTGTTTTACATTTAGATGCAACATATCCAAACTAAAAAGCGCCGTAGATAGTTCGAATTTGCAATAAAATTAGAGACATTAAAGTATACCGTCTTCAACCAAAAACAACTATATTTTTTTTTTTTTTAGATTCAGGGCATTGTTGAACGCTGAATCACCGCCGAAATCTAGCGCTAGTGGTTAGGACCAGGTTTTATTGTTTTAGAAATAAAAGCTATCTTATTCAAAAGTTTTAAGCGCGTTTTCTGAAACATTCAAAGGGAAAGTGAAGCCCGTTCTTGACAACTGACGCCATTGATCTCCATACATTTGTGGGCTACGCCGGCCACCATCTTCCATTGAAAAATTTCGAAAATGACTTAAAACTTTGAAATTAAATATAACGGTTTGTTCTGAAATTTTGGCAACTGGTCAGGACCGTTGTCGGTAAAACGTTCGGCGATGTGTAGATTTTTTTTTATTCTTACGTTAAAAAGCTGATCGGTAGCTTTTCTTTTTCTTCTTATTTGTGCGACATACATACTTTATTGTGAATAAGAGAGCTATTATGCACGCAAAGAACATAATCTAAGGCCCTGTAGACCAAGTAGGGAAATATTAAAATGTAACATCCCTTTTACCGCGCCAGCTGTTTCAGGTTCTTCCCCGGAGTCAGAATGAAGTAAAGCTGTATAGGTGTAGAACGCTCATGAAAACGGAGGTGGCATCGCGTTTCGGAACGGGAAGGATTATGGGAAGGTGCTCGCTCCGAGAGCGCGTATAAACAGCTAAGAACATAGAGGCGGCCAATCTGGGCGGAGGTGGCGGAGAGCGGTCCCGGGCGGGGTCCCATGTGTTCGCCAGCAATTTTCTGCTGAAAAGAAACGCGAGCTTTTCTTGCCGTCATAAGTGAGCCAAATATGGCTGAGCTGCTCGGTGAGGGCGGCCCGCCGTGCAGTCTTTGCAAATCACAACTTGCGCAACGGAGGGAGTCCCTAGAGATTCCGGCTCAAACACTCCGGCGCAAACACGAACGGCGCCGAGAGCTTCGATCCCTGGTACCGCAGAACGAGCAGCCCCCTTTACCTCGGTGGCGTTCCTGGTTGCGCCGGAGGCTCTCGGCCTCGGGGTAAGGCCGTGGTTGGAGCGGACTGCCGAGGCGAGGCGCGGTGGTCTTCTGCAAACGGTTGGATACGATCTACAGGGTGAAACAAGGAGACGGCAGGCTCTTTAAATCGACCGGAAAATTCGGTTTCTTTACCTATCGCGCCACGACTTTGTGCAGCGTTGCCCACAGATGGTGCATTTTTTTTTTTTTTGTAAAATTTGCAAAGAGCGAACTTACCTGAGGAAAAAGTAAAGAAAGAAAAAGGCTTAGCTCCTATGGAAACTCAGCGACGCCACCGGTCTGCAAGCAACATGGCGCCGTTTCGCACCGGAGACAAGAGATGGCGCAACGAACGCCGCCAACGTAAACGCCAACGAACGAGCATACGGGCGCCGAGAGCAGGCCTCTTTAGCAGACGAACTTTTCGACTCAAAAGCGGCGCGCGTTCCGCAGGTGGCGACAGTCGCAGAAACAAAAACAGGCGCGGTAACAACAAGGAAGTGCAGTTCCTTGTCTGCTAAAAGCTCCGGCTCTCGGCGTCGTCTGCTCGTTCGTTGGCGGCAGTTGGCGTCGCGACCGCTTGCGCCATCTCTTGTATTCCGTGCGAAACGGCGCCGTGTTGTTTGAAGACCGGTGGCGTCGCTGCGTTTCGATAGGAGCTAAGCCTTTTTCTTTCTTTACTTTTTCCTCAGGTAAGTTCGTTCTTTGCAAATTTTACAAAAAAAATGCACCATCTGTGGGCAACGCTGCACAAAGTCGTAGCGCGATAGGTTAAGAAACCGAATTTTCCGGTCGATTTAAAGAGCCTGCCGTCTCCTTGTTTCACCCTGTAGATCGCCAGAGATTGCGAACCCACATCGCCTCTTTTCCAGAGTGGCCCGGGCCGGAGCTCAAAGCACTTGGGTCTTGGTGTTTCTTGCATCTCGTAACTTCTTGCAGAGAATAGAACACAGCGAGGTCGAAATGGCCTCGGCGCGCGAAACACCGGAACACGTGGTAACGTGGTGTGGCTGGTGCCGGAAACGCAGCTGCTTTAACTTTGAGATGTGACACGTCGTGGCGCCACCTTTGAGTAGGACTTGTTGCACGTTTATATAAACGTTGACACATTGGCTTCATTCCAAAGTTGATTGTAGTCGATGCGCTTAAGTCGTATTTATGTTAACGCGGCTCGTGAAGCGAGTAGGCTACCTCACACAGAGCAGTGTTGTACGGAACGGCGTTCCAATGAACGACGCTCCTGGAACGCGCTCCTTGCACGGGGAACGGAGGAACGCCGCCGTTCCGTCTACGTCGGTGGAGCTGGAACGGGAATTCGTGGCGTTTTCGAGGAAACAGCAGAAAAAACGGTGTTTCTTTATTTGTGAAAGACCTCGAAACTAAAGAAAACAAAAAAAAAAGGAAACCACATACCCTTATTTGAAACTTGAGCACACCACTTCCTCCAGACAGAGGGAAGCCCAACGATCAATCCTCACACAATTTCCGGCACAGATCATTCCACTCCACGCATAGATGTGATCATCCTGCGCTCCGAATAGAAGCCCCATTGCTGCCACCTGCAATGGAAGTGTACCCGAGTGGGCTGGGACTGAAATTTTATGTAGGGAAAATGACCCCGGAACGAGGTTGCTGAGAGGCACTATTAGAATTGCTTGTGTAGCGAATTGTAGGAGTAACCCGTTCAGCGTTTTACATAAACAGACTAGCTCTTTCTTACGTCTTGGGACCTCCTTCCGTACTGCGGGTAATATTTTCTTCCATACCATTGGTATTCTGATGCGTTCGCGGTTTGTCTTTCTGTTTTTGTTTTTTTTTTTCCTTTTGGTCGGTTGTCTTCGTTTTTGTTTTTTGAGGTGGAAGCGAAGGGGAAGGGCGGAGGGTGAGAAATAGAGGGGGGACCAGTTTTCGTGGATTTTACTCGGAGGTCTTCCAAGAGCATGCGGCTGTATGGTGTCTTCTTGTTGTTGATCTGGGGACATGTGAAAAATGTCGCGGCGAGGTTTGTTAAAAAAAAAAAAAAGGCCCGGGGGGGGGGGGGGGAGGCGGGTGTGTCAGCGGTTTCAGCGGTCTGCAAGCATCAGCACTGCGGCTGCGTTTGGGGGCGCAGGACGGTCATACCAGTACGTAGAGTGGCGGGATGTTTGGGGATCGATCAATGGGCTCCCCTCCCTCTGGAAGAAGTGGTGTACACAAGTGGCGACGAGAATGGAAAGCTGTGTAACCTGTGGCTGGCAGATTCACCTTAGCAGTGTTTTGGACTGCGTGTGTGGTGTCCTTTTTTTTTTATTTCTTCTCAATTGTTCTAGGTTTTTCAAAGATGAAATGTCACCAGCTCGCCTGTTTTTATCAGCGTTCTTTATTATTTTTGTTTGTTGATATATCTCCACTTTTACCCGAATTTGGTATGCAGTTAGGCCTTTTATTATCGACTATATCAGCCTCCGCCTTCAAGGTATACGCGGAAGTGTCCGGTAGATAGTCGAAAGCAGAAAACTGCAAGAAATGTGACCCTGGTGACTCGACACGTAGGGCGATGCAGATATCTTCTCTCGCTCGCTTTATTTTATCTACGGATTCTACGGCACATTATTTCATTAACTTACGCGAAGCAACGTTAATGTAACGACACGTTCTAATCATAGGAATGTAACGGGAAACACGTTCCTTTTGATCCCCTGGAACTTGTAACGGGAACTTGTTCCATGCTGAGATGGAACGAGGGGCGAGCTTTGGTACCTGTTTCGGAGGAACGTGTGCAACGCTGCGACATAGCCAGCTAGCTGCTTCAACGCGCCGCCTAATAAACCGCATATGTTGAGGGCGGCTGCGCGTATGAGACTCTCGCGCTGCGCTTGCTAGATGGCCACAGCTGCGGTAACGTCGCACCAAGCCATCATATGAGTGTCGTGCCTCGTTCCTGGGAGGGAAATTGTCCGTATAAATAAACGAGTACGTCGCTCTTCGAGCCGACGTTGGGGATGGTTCCTGCACGTAAGGTGCATGACGCATAAGTGCAAGATACGTACGAATACATTAGGGTCCGATAAGGTGTCGCAGCTCTCGCGGTGACAGTACCCTGGAATCACGCAGAACTGCTCATTTCTTTTTTTTTTTTCGATTCATCAATGCATCATGTTTGTCAGGCTTTGCCGGTGTTAGCAAAACCGTTAGATGATATTTCTTTCCTGGCAACGGCATTCGTCCTCTCTCGCGATAATTACCTCTTCTCGAGTTTGTTTCATCGTTTGATCTTTCTCGTTATATTGTACTTACGATTCAATTACCTGCGCTCCCATGGATGCCATGGACATATACGCGGAGCGCAAGTTCGTCTGCGTCATGCATATGGGTTGCGATGATGTCGGAACGCCCAGCTATTATTGTCTGATTGAAAAACAACAGTAGTCGGTACACCTCAAGGCCTCTAGCATTGAAGTCTACCAACACCGCATAAAGAAAAGGCTGTAGAGCTGACATTTTTGCGTCAGCAGCGAATGCCATTCTGGAAATAGATTGGAAACAGGTGCTGTGTCTGCGCTCGACTTCGAATCGAGTTTAAGTCAAACGTTGACGCAATCGTCGTGTCCCACCTGTGACCAGAGTTGGCCTTCGCTGATGACGGCATCTCTATCAGTCTATCAGTAGTACGGCCTTGTTATCTAGGATGTGTTAAGGTTTGCCCACTATCCTTTTGGTCAAAGCCAATCAGAACACAGCGTCGTTCTGACAACACCGCGACTCCTGGGCAAGAAGCAGACGACTGGCTTTCCGCATAACGTATGGCCGCACCCGGAGTCCATTTTCGGAGCTCTGCGAGCTTATCGCACTACGTTTTAGTTCTAGAACGCTTGCTCTTTTTTTTTTCCTTATATAATCTTAGCAAAACGCAAAATGGAATACAGATATCAACTAAAACTGCAAAAACTCGTTTTTCGTTTCTTGTTTTAGTTTTTACGAAATATCTACTTGTTAAAAAATCTCACACAGAGGAAACACTGAACCAAAACCAACGCCCCTCAGACCCATCACACTATATAGTACTCCATCGATTTTCGTGCTTACGTATTGTTTACTCTAGTTTTCTCTCCTTATTTTTTTTATTCCCAATTTGTTGGTTTCTTTTCTCTCTTTAACCCCCCCCCCCCTCCCCTTTTTCCTCGGACTCTTTATCTGGATAGAAAAGAGAACACAAAGCTTCCATCGGCGCTGCCACACTCTCCATTATTCAGGTGTTTTAAGCCCGTAAGGAACCTCCGGAGGTTCTTTCTATCCATTCCGCAGTCTGCTCTTAGTTTGTTTCGGTCTTTCTTCGTAGGAGAAGTGGGTGACGTGAGGGGTGGAGCATGGAGGGAGGAACCGGCGCGGGTTATCGCCTCTTCTCGGTCATTGTTCTGTATCCGAGACCAAAGAGTATCGGGGCTGTATGCCCGGCGGGCGAAGCGCCATAATACTCCAACGAGGCTCCCCATTGTTCGCCGAAGAGGTGCGCATAGTGCGGGGGACCGTTGAAGAGGAACACATCCTTCCGATCATATTTGCACCGTGCGTGCTGAGCTCTAAATAGAAAACAAAATGGAATGTTACGGAATGTGCCGTTGTATAGGGTGTTAAGGGTTGCGCTCTACGCGGCGTTTTTGCTCGTTGATTTTGCGTTCCTCTTGGATGCCATCTGCGACACGACAATGGGACGCGGAAATAGGATCTGTTTCAAACTTGCGTCTCAATGGAGCTTGGTTGATCACGAACATTTCCGGACTGCTGCTTCGTTGCTGTTTTGGCCACTGTGTGTGGGTTGGTGTGTGTGTGAGTGTGCGCGCGCGTGTGTTTGTGCGTGTGTGTTATTTTAATTTGTTTCTTAGGTCGCAAATATCAAATCTGAAAATTTCACCAACTCGCTGTCTTATTACATTATCTTCAGCGCCGATTGATTGCGGCATAACGACAAACAGGTTTAAATGAATATATCGAATAATTGTGTTTTGTGTATGTTTAGACAGTCGAAAGTTACTCAACATCAATGGGCGTCTTGTGTCTCGACTGTAGATGAGAAATTTAGAAGTAGCATACCACTGCGTTTCTGGGGTTTTTAAAATGCACCAGGCATTAATTAGTGATATACGGCCGCACGCCGGTACGATGTTCCTCCAGATTGAAAAAGGGCAGGGGTGGGGATTGAGCTAAGGTTCCCTAGGTCCTGCTGCGCTAGCTTTCGCTCCACGGGCACCGAGCTGCGGTGCTCTAACACACTCCCCCCCCCCCCCCCCCCCCGTGACTACTGAACGAAAAAATCCCTACTCTAGATATATCGTTTTATCGCGTTTCATTTCCTTCAATCTTTTCCTGACGATCTTTGTTATTATCGCTGTTATACTCTTGCGAAGGTAGAGCGCTGTTTGTAGGAAAAGAAAACAGTCCACAATGTTTCAACAGCAGCACACGATGAACCTTATACGTTTGTGTTGTAGCACTTTTTTTATTAGTCAAAGCTTTTTAGAACATAATTTGTGACACTACAGGACGCTTTTAAAACAAAATTACGTAATATATCAATGAAGAAATAAGCAGGTTTGTAAAGGTTCATGAAGAAATGCGCCTGATGCTATTTTGCTTTGTGAAGAACGGTATTTGGTTATTCGATATTCATCAGGCACTGACCCTTCTCCCTCTGACGCATCGTTGTTCTTCGCTTTTTAAGGTTTTTTTTGTTCTTTTTAGTGGATGATTAGTTTTTGTTGGAGGAGGAAAGAGACAATGAACAAGTTTTCTTTGATCAACTTTCTTTTGATTTTCTTTCTGTTGATTTGTTGATTTTACGTGTCAGATATTCATTAACTTCGGAAGAAATAGGGCCTCGAAGTACACTAGCGAAAGCGCTCACCGTCATTGCGTTTCCAAGAACCCAGGAGGCTAAAAAAGTAACTATCGACCATATTTGCTTGTCGTGTTAAGGCCCGCTCGTAAATGATTTATTTTAAGGGAGATGAAAATGATTAACCTCGGAATTATTCCAGTCGTAGAGCTGCATGCCTAACAATCAGTATACACCTCGGGAAAATAAAACAGGCTGAAAAAATAACCAGCAGTAGCGGCGTTTTTTTTTTTTCGAATTGAAAGATTCAGAAACCTTATATCGTCCTGATCATCCCATATGTCCTCTTGCTTTCTCCAGAAAGTATAAAACAAACCATATCTGTGAGCCTACAATTCGCTGCTTGGTTTGTAAATACCAAAACGTGAGCGCATAAAAAAAACTATACTCTGTGTGACCTTTCACGACGCAACTCTTTCGAACAAACAGCCGTTAAATCCTTAATCCAATGTCTCCTGGGTCAAGGAATGGGGCTACTAAGCGCTAATAAGCCGGCACGCTCGACTCTGGGGATCGGCTTTGAACTTACGAAACACGTGCCCGGCCTCAGGGTGCCCCGTGGCCACATAATCATGCCAACCCTGTCCTCGATTGTTAGAAAACACCTTACTCCTCGCGTTAAAAATGTTGTGATGACTATTTGTTTGCGAAAAATACATCGAAAAATAATAACAGGCATAAAATAGCCAAAAAGCAAGGGCGCAAAAGGACTAATGTCAAATAAACATAGCAAAAAAAAATGAAAGTACGCTGACAGGAAAAAGGGGGGGGGGGGGGTGCAGAACATACATAAAGTATAAAAAAACTCAGAATACGTGTTTCTCCTGTCTTTCTTTACTCTTGTCTCGTTGTTGTTCTTTCTTTCGCAATTATATACAGTAGACCCCTATGATTCGGATTGATAGAATCACAATAAAAAATGGTTCTTATTGTTTAACGTTGGCTTGACCGAAAGTATTTTAAGGGTGTATACCTTAAGTTCACTCTTCAACAACACAAAAACCCCTTCGACAATGCAGTTTCAGGTGGATTTGCATGGTTCGCATTTATCAGGCCCACATTGATTGGGGTAAGAACATAAATAATAGATTGTTCTGCTCTATCTAAAAATATAGGTGTGCTTAGCGCCACCACATAAACTGTTTAGGCGAAGGGGTCTTTCATACTGTTGAAAACTGTACCTATACACTTAGTTTCTTTTATTTGAAATATGGTTCAGCAGTCGTCGGTCATGAGACTGCATCCTAAATTTGACCGCAAGCGTGACGACGCCATACGTTTAGTTCACATGGAGGCGTCCCTGCAGGCTGCTCTGGAAAAGTCATGCTGTCATGTTCCTAGCTCAAGTTTCCACAGCGAAATTAGCCGCCCAAGGAAACCGGGGTATCCGGAAAGCAAACTGGTAGAGTTTGCTGAAGCCTCGAGTCAAAATTTACAATTAAGGCCCGTTCACACTCTTGCGACCTCTTAAACCTGGGTTCCTTAAAACATCTTAAACCAGAGGACACACTGGCATTGTGGCGCCATCTATGCGGTGACCCTGGAACTGCATTTCACAAGAGCGAAGGTTTTACGGGATTTCCGAGGTCAAATGTGCGTAATACCCATAGAAAGGCTCGTTTATTACATTGACAAAGGTTTTTCGAGCCAAGAAAGAAAGGATAATGCGCGAGAGAAATTAAAAAATATGCCGGACCGCCGAGTTTACACTGCTACCCAATAGATGGCGCCAGTGTGTCCTCTGGTTTAAGAAGTTTTAAGCAACCCAGGTTTAAGAGGTCGCAAGAGTGTGAACGGGCCTTTAATCAATCAATCAACCAAACAACCAATCAATCAGTCAAGCAAGCAAGCAATCAATCACTCGATCGATCGATCGATCGATCAATCAATTTTATTGGGTGTCTAGGAACAGCCATTCGGTCTTGGTACTGGCACACCCGACATTCAAATACTTAAAAAGTAGGAACACACTCACATCACAAGATAAAACATTAAATTTCTAATTAGACAATAACACACAAACATCAGAATCAGCGACTCATAAAATTAGAAGGTAAATATTTATGTTGGAAGTTCATACGCTTTTGCGCCCTAAAGATGATGTATATAGTCAGGAGTGTGAATCTCGCAGAGGGAAGAAAAAAGGAATGTAAATTGGACAAATTGTCTTGCAAATATTAGTGGCCATGTAGCCCTCATATAGTTTGTAATCATTATAGGGTAGTTACAAGTGATAAAAAAATGTCGGTTACATGCTTCAAGAGTAAAACAACGTGTCCACAAAGTCACAAGAATAAAAATTCGTGTGCGATTCACAGGAACTTCTCAGTATCTTTCAGCTCTGCCTTAATTGGAAAAGGTTTTTGATTGAGTGGTCGAGATTATTTCGGCTGGAGTCAAATATGTCCTGCTTTTCAGCGTAATCGTTGTAACAATCCAATAATCTGGGACTCGGGCACAAATGGCTAAATGTTCTAGATCTATAAAAAGGTGAATTGAGACTTGTAGGTACACTAGGAATCCTAATATTCACTTCTGACAAGAGCGGGGGTGCACAACTAAAAACTCAGGCAGCCCAAAAATACGTTTATTGAAAACTGTGCGGGCCGCACCTAGTGCGACGTGTTGCACATTTTGGCTGCGGTCAGGCTTCTGATATCACCTGTGATCGCACTCGTTCTCGTCTTTAGCACATCTCGCAATGTCATGTCCGTCACGGCAGACCGATGCGGTTCTTGTTGAGAGTTATCAGTGAGAGGGTCTGCTCAGAAACATACCTGCTACTGGAAAGTGACGACAGTTTCAAGGCGCGGTTCCACCAGGTTTCCGTACTTGATCTGTACAGGTTTTTGTAGAACTCATAAAGTTGAGATTCGCGATGCATAGTCTTTCGCGCTGGTGGGCACTGGAGGTCGATTAGTTCCAGTTGCATCGTCGAATCGGAGTCCTCCGATCCAACGATGCAACCCTAACTATCCCAACAGGAAGGCAGAGGGTTCATAGCCTCCGTGGTGAAAGGGGGTAGAGGATCTGTTTAGAGAGAGCAAATAGTTTTCGCGTTCCGTGTACAGACATGTTGAGACAGAACTACACCATGGACAGCGACGGTTGCACACGCTGTTTTATTGTTGTCAGGGGGGCTAGCGGAGAGGGAAAATTTCAACTGAGAAATCGTAGTTTCTTCGCCAAAGACTGAGAAAATTCGGTCAGAGGGTTTCACTGCTGCTTGCAAAGCGGAGCGGGCGCTCGGTGGATTGAATGGCAAACTTTCTGCGCTAATCCGGGCAGCGGGTCGTATGTCCTGCACTCCTGGATAAGAGACTTGGGAAGTAAATTAGGCAGTGAAGGGTTTTAAACAAGAATTCCAAATCCGCTTTTTTTCTACGGCGATGTAGGCCAGGTCATCCAATACGTTGCAAAAGGGTTTCATAAACCAAAGTTTGCTGATCTATAGCCAAATACCGATGATTACAAATTGAGATGATTTTATGATGCAACCGTTCAATTCTCAGTGAATTGGTTTTACAGATTGTGTTCCACGCCACCGACCCATAGTCTAGCTGCGAGCGGCACAGGTGAACATGTAAAGGGTTGAAAATGTGCACCACTTGCACCCGCTTCATAACTAACTTTATAAACCTATTTAAGACATCAAGGAAACCCTTAAAGAATGTATGCGTCCCGGTGATAGCAAAAAGGCAGGTAAACGGACACACGGGATTGTTTTCAAATCTCTTAGAAGTTTATTAGACAGCTTATTCCGTAAACAATTGCAAACTTGCAAGCAATCCGTGATATGTGAAGAGGTACGAAGAAGCTGTTACACAACTGAGAAGATTACTAAGCAAACAAGAAACGGAAGTGAGTCTTAGGCAGTATCTAGTCTCCAAGCAGCCGGCAGAATTATTTCCACGAAATTCCACCAGCAGTCGCCATTCATTCATCGAACGACGTTTCATCGACAGCTGTACCCGCGAAGTGACGTGTACGGGGGGGACAGGTTGGTTAACATTTTCGCAATGAGCCGCTGCAAACTGTCGCCATGAAGCGGCGTGAACGGGTGTGCTGAGTCGGCGGTGAGCACGCGCCTCAGAGATACACGCGCGACAAAATGTTCCTACAGCGTGCATTGCGCGTAACGAGTGACGATGAAACGTTAGCGTTGATGAAACGTGTCTATAGACGTTTGCAAGCATGGCGTCCCGGCTGGTGCCCCATCCGTGCAAGCACGTGAAGCATGCACGTGAAGATAGCCTTGGCAGGCCTGGAATTCCACGTGCTTGCTCACACGAGGAAGAGCATGGCGGCCGCCAGATGCCCTGTTTGCAATCGTCTATATAACGTGTATCAACGAAAAAGTGTTTTCACAGAACGCCAGGAGATTAAGAAAGTCAGTATTCTACCTGCAGTTGTCACATGATTGTAGTCAGCTAACGGCAGGCGACTGCCGATAGAATTTCGGGAAAAGTATCCTCCCGGCTGCTAGAAAATAGACACTGCCTAATTCTAGAGGTAATCCGGAACGGAACGGTCAATTGTTGCAAAGGAGTAGGTTGCAGAATACTTACGATGAAAATACCGGACTCGAAATATGTAATCCGAAATATATGTCGACACGGGCACTGCAGCACAACACAAACACAAAAACGAAAGGGAAGGGGTCCGTGAAGATTCAACACGATGTGGCTGAAGCTGTAATTTGCCGAACCGGACACTAAACACATCACATAAATTCCTAGGGCTTTTTTGAAGAAATCGCTTGTTGCCGATATTCGCGCCGTATATCCTGCACTCCTGGATAAGATATCTGGGAAGTAAATTAGGCAGTGAAGGGTTTTAAACAAGAATTCCAAATCCGCTTTTTTCTATGGAGATGTAGGTCAGGTAATCTAATACGTTGCAAAAGGGCTTCATAATCCAAACTTTGCTGATCTCTAGCCAAATACCGATGATTAAAAATTGAGATGAATTTATGATGCAACCATTCAATTCTCAGTGAATTGGTTTTACAGCGCTGTGTAAGTGGCTCTTTCTTTTGTGTGCATGAAAACTTTAGAGTGCTTGTTTTGAGGGTGCGCTGTTTCCTTGTCAGTCATGGTTTTACAGATTCTGTTCCACGCCACTGACCCATAGACTATCTCCGAGCGGCACAGTGAAGAGTAAAGGGTTGAAAACGTGCGTAGATTGTTAGGCTTCACAAAGGCCAAGCACTCGTAACGTTGCGCAAACAATTTTGCCCAAGTGAACATCAAACCTAAGGTTTGAATCAAACACAACACCGAGGTCTCTAATTTCGGTTACACAAGTCAATAAGGACCCTTCAATTCGTTACGAAAAACCGACATTTTGAGTTTTCCGAGAAAATGTCAATACTTTGGATTTTGAAAGGTTCAAACAGAACCTGTTTTCCTTACACCAATTGCTGAATCTGTTCCCGTCTGCTCGTAGTCTTACGCAGTCGTCAAAAGTTCGAATTTCACGGTATATTTTAATGTCATCGGCGTACTCGAGGAATAATAATTGTGAGATAACGAGAGGGATATCATTGACAAATATAGAAAAGAGAAGAGGGCCTAAAACAGATCCCTGGGGCAGCCCGGAGCTAATTTTAAAGGTTGTGGACGTCATATTATAAACTCGAACAAAACCCTTTTTATTCAGTAGATAACTTCCAAACCACTCGATCACGTTTCCCCAACACCGTAATAAGACAGTTTAGATGGTAACATACCATGGTCAACCACGTCAAAGCCTTGCTGAAATCAAAATAAACTACGTCAAATTGACATTGCTTACAGACAATGCGGGAGGCTGTAGACTTAAAAGTAACAAAATTTGTTGTTGTTAACTTCCAAGGAACAAATCAATGCTGACTAGGTATAGTTGTATTTCTAAATGCGAAAGATAAAAATGTATGAATAACTATTTCGAAAAGCTTCGAGAAGGAACTAAGAAGGAAGATCGGTCTATAATTGGAAACATCGCTACACTTTCCAGACTTAAGCGCAGGAAAAATTACAGCGAGCTTCGACATATCTGGAAATATTCCAGACTTAGAAGAGTTATTAAATGTTTCGCAAAGCACGGGAGTGAAGAAATCACGATAGGTTTTAATCAGAGCTACTTGTACTCCATCCCGCAACCACTCCGCAACGATATTTTCGTTTACACAAATCAAGCGTAGCAGGTCGCCAAGTCCTTTCGGATGAAAATCAGGAAAGGAGGAATCCATGTAATTAGTGTAAACACAGATGAAATTATTCGCAAATATTTCTGATGTATTTTTTGCAGCGACATCAACTAGAACAATTGTCTTTGGTCTATTCGTTCTTGCTGTACGCGAACCGACGTACTGCCGAAATGTGTGGGGATTTGCAGTTAATCGGACTCTATTGTTGTTTGAAGCGCCTCGCGATCCCGATTCAATATTATTTTGCATTTTTTCCTGCACTGCTTGAATTCATTTTCCCATTTGATAAGACCGCTTTTCTTCAACTTTCGGTGCAGAAAATATTTTTTCTTGAAGAGTGCCCTTAACACATCTGAAAACCAGTAAGGATATTTAGCTCTGAGCTTTGTTCTTAATAGGAAATATTTCTCCATACCCTCTTGAATTACTTTAGTGAATTTGGTGACCTGATCATTGACGTCCTGGCATTGTAAGGTTGGAGACGAGTTGACTTCTGAAAAGTGGTGATAAAGTCCGATGTAATCTCTCTTGGGAAAGTTATAGGTCTTGTACGATAGGATATTGCATGTGGAAACACGGACTAGGCCTAATAAATTAGAAACACTATATTTAGAGCGGAGTGATATTTATCTAGCGCTACCATCGGTACTTCACTAGAGATTACGCTTATATCATTCGTGTTCAAAAAACACAAGTCGAGAAATGTTCCCTAATATGTTTCATTGTGTTGTTTTAAGCCCAACAAAGCGGCAAAGTTAATGAGCAGATTGCACTTTCGCGAGGCATATAAGTTGTTTGACTAATTGTTAAGGTTCATCCAGTCTCTCCCAAGGGCATTAAGGTGTCCTAAGATTAAATATTTAAAGGAGTCCAGCTTGTTGACCGTTTGTTCTATGTTATTGTTACCATTGTTACCAGCTCGAACTTTCAGAAAAATAGAGTCGAGTTGCCAGTCAGCTGAAATAGAGTCGAGTTGCCAGTCATTGTTACCAACACGCTCTTCAATTAATGCAAAACACGCTCTTGGCGGTTCCAGCAAACCTTCACCCACAAAGATTCGGAGTGGTTTTCTAAATCCGAACGTCTGGTTGAGACGAGACCTTTGTCCAGTGCAGCCAGGACACCACCACGTAGTATTTTTCTCCACAGCTGTCACGATCGCGACGATGTTCATTTAATACTTGGAGGAAAGTAATCAGAAGACGATATTACTGAGCAGATTCAGGTTTCCGTAGGACAAACCACTGAAAAGCTTGATAAAGCAACATTTCCAAAACAAAAAGTATCCGCGCTTTTGTTCGTAAACCTCAGACGTTTTGATAATAATTATATAAGCTATTTATCTTCGGTTGTGATAATAATAATAATAATAATAATTTATAATAATAATAATAATAATAATAATAATAATAATAATAATATAATAATAATAATAATAACAATAACAATAATGTTTATTGCACGAACACATAAAACCAGGTACAGACACGGGTTCATCAAAGCCATCTAGGACTTGTATGCTGAACACCATGCACCTTGATGAGCATGCTGCTCGTGAAGTCAAACAGAAAATCACAAATGTTAACGAAATTTATAATAACCATAATAATAATAATAATAATTATTATTATTATTATTATTATATTATTATTATTATTATTATTATTATTATTATTATTATTATTATTATTATTATGCTATGCTGTCTACTTATTATTATGCTGTCTACTGCACCCCTGTTTGTATATACTTCTCTCTGTCACGCGTTCTAGATCTCGAAATCGTTTATACTAGCTTGCTTTGAGTGTGCCTTCAGTAATTTTTAGGGAACATTCATAAACCAAAGTTTGCTGATCTATAGCCAAATACCGATGATTACAAATTGAGATGATTTTATGATGCAACCGTTCAATTCTCAGTGAATTGGTTTTACAGATTGTGTTCCACGCCACCGACCCATAGTCTAGCTGCGAGCGGCACAGTGAACTGTAAAGGGTTGAAAATGTGCGTAGACTGTTGAATTCTCTAGTTAGGCTTCACAAAGGCCAAGCACTCGTAACGTTGCGCAAACAATTTTGCCCGCGTGAACAACAAACCTAAGGTTTGAATCAAACACAACACCGAGGTCTCTAATTTCGGTTACACGAGTCAATAAGGACCCATCAATTCGTTAAGAAAAACCCACATTTTGAGTTTTCCGAGAAAATGTCAATACTTTGGATTTTGAAACGTTCAGACGGAACCTGTTTTCCTTACACCAATTGCGGAATCTGTTCCCGTCTGCCCGTAGTCTTACGCAGTCGTCAAAAGTTCGAATTTCACGGTGTATTTTAATGTCATCGGCGTACTCGAGGAATAATGATTGTGAGATAACGAGAGGGATATCATTGACAAATATAAAAAAGAGAAGAGGGCCAAAAACAGATCCCTGAGGCAGCCCGAAGCTAATTTTAAAGGTTGTGGACGTCATATTATGAACTCGAACAAAACCCTTTTTATTCAGTAGATAACTTCAAACCACTCAATCACGTTTCCCCAACACCGTAATAAGACAGTTTAGATGGTAACATACCATGGTCAACCACGTCAAAGGCCTTGCTGAAATCAAAATAAACTACGTCAAATTGACATTGCTTACAGACAATACGGGAGGCTGTAGACTTAAAAGTAACAAAATTTGTTGTTGTTAACTTCCCAGGAACAAATCAATGCTGACTAGGTATAGTTATATTTCTAAATGAGAAAGATAAAAATGTATGAATAACCATTTCGAAAAGCTCCGAGAAGGAACTAAGAAGGAAGATCGGTCTCTAATTGGAAACATCGCTACTCTTTCCAGACTTAAGCACAGGAAAAATTACAGCGAGCTTCCACATATCTGGAAATATTCCAGACTTTGAAGAGTTATTAAATGTTTTGCAAAGCACGGGGGTGAAGAAATCACAATAGGTTTTAATCAGAGCTACTTGTACTCCATCCCGCAACCACTCCGCAACGATATTTTCGTTTACACAAATCAAGCGTAGCAGGTCGCAAAGTCCTTTAGGATGAAAATCAGGAAAGAAGGAATCAATGTAATCAGTGTAAACACAGATGAAATTATTCGCAAATATTTCTGATGTATTTTTTTGCAGCGACAGCAACTAGAACAATTGTCTTTGGTCTATTCGTTCTTGCTGTACGCGAACCGACGTACTGCCGAAATGTGTGGGGATTTGCAGTTAATCGGACTCTATTGTTGTTTGAAGCGCCTCGCGATCCCGATTCAATAATATTTTGCATTTTTTCCTGCACTGCTTGAATTCATTTTCCCATTTGATAAGACCGCTTTTCTTCAACTTTCGGTGCAGAAAATATTTTTTTCTTGAAGAGTGCCCTTAACACATCTGAAAACCAGTAAGGATATTATAGCTCTGAGCTTTGTTCTTAATAGGAAATATTTCTCCATACCCTCTTGAACTACTTTAGTGAATTTGGTGACCTGATCATTGACGTCCTGGCATTGTAAGGTTGGAGACGAGTTGACTTCTGAAAAGTGGTGATAAAGTAAGATGTAATCTCTCTTGGGAAAGTTATAGGTCTTGTACGATAGGATATTGCATGTGGAAACACGGACTAGGCCTAATAAGATTAGAAACACTATATTTAGAGCGGAGTGATATTTATCTAGCGCTACCATCGGTACTTCACTAGAGATTACGCTTATATCATTCGTGTTCAAAAAACACAAGTCGAGAAAGTTTCCCTAATATGTTTCATTGTGTTGTTTTTAAGCCTCACAAAGCGGCAAAGTTACTGAGCAGATTGCACTTTCGCGAGGCATATAAGTGTTTGACTAATTGTTAAGGTTCGTCCAGTCTCTCCCAAGGGCATTAAGGTGTCCTAAGATTAAATATTTAAAGGAGTCCAGCTTGTTGACCGTTTGTTCTATGTTATTGTTACCATTGTTACCAGCTCGAAATTTCAGAAAAATAGAGTCGAGTTGCCAGTCAGCTGAAATAGAGTCGAGTTGCCAGTCATTGTTACCAACACGCTCTTCAATAATGCAAAACACGCTCTTGGCGGTTCCAGGAAACCTTCACCCACAAAGATTCGGAGTGGTTTTCTAAATCCGAACGTCTGGTTGAGACGAGACCTTTGTCCAGTGCAGCCAGGACACCACCACGTAGTATTTTTCTCCACAGCTGTCACGATCGCGACGATGTTCATTTAATACTTGGAGGAAGTAATCAGAAGACGATATTCCTGAGCAGATTCAGGTTTCCGTAGGACAAACCACTGAAAAGCTTGATTAAAGCAACATTTCCAAAACAAAAAGTATCCGCGCTTTTGTCGTAAACCTCAGACGTTTTGATAATAATTATATAAGCTATTTATCTTCGGTTGTGATAATAATAATAATAATAATAATAATAATAATAATAATAATAATAATGTTTATTGCACGAACACATAAAACCAGGTACAGACACGGGTTCATCCAAGCCATCTAGGACTTGTATGCTGAACACCACCTTGATGAGCATGCTGCTCGCGAAGTCAAACAGAAAATCACAAATGTTAACGAAATTTTATAATAATAATAATAATAATAATAATAATAATAATAATAATAATTATTATTATTATTATTATATTATGCTATGCTGTCTACTATTATTATGCTGTCTACTGCACCCCTGTTTGTATATACTTCTCTCTGTCACGCGTTCTAGATCTCGAAATCGTTTATACTAGCTTGCTTTGAGTGTGCCTTCAGTAATTTTTAGGGAACTAGTCATACAAGCCTTTAGGGCTTTGACGGTTCCGATAGTGTATATAGTTGTACTTGAAGCACCTGCATTAAATATTATTATTACTTATTATTATTATTATTATTATTATTATTATTAATCGAAACGACCATGATGAATAACCGATGATATTCTGTCATCTATAAAATCTAAAGATGCTCTTTGGGCCGTTGTCGCCGGTCTCCAAATAATGCCCAGTTGAAGGAAGAATTCCGCATTATGCGAAACCGCGTAAACGCGCTTATTCGTTCAGCGAAGAGGATATACTTCCGTGAAGCGTTTTTTAAAGCTCGATCAAATATTTCACAGACATGGTGTTTGGTAAATCAGTTGCGAGGCAAGGGTGTGAAGAGGTCGATTGATGACACACTTGAAACAGTTTTTGGCCATGACAGTAAGAAATTGGTAGAAGATTTTAATAAATTCTTTGCTACTTTCTCCGGAGTAGCCCGTGACACTTCTCTATTTGCAACAGGTGCTTCAGATTCAAACTCCGCCTCGGCTTTCCTACCCCAACTGACCGAGCCTGATCTTCGATCCCAGCTTTTCAGTTTCAAGGCAAACAAGGCGCCTGGTGTAGATGGCATCAGTGCGGAGGATCTAAAGAGGAATTATGATTCTATAAAACATGTGGTCCTTCATATGCTAAATGGTTTTATTTCTTCCGGATCAATCCCCGACACTTTGAAGAGCGGACTAGTGAAGCCTCTATTTAAAGGAGGAGAACGCAACAAACTTGACAACTATCGACCAATTTCAATTTTACCTTGCATAATACAAATATTGGAAAACATATTCTCGAAACTATGACGGCATTCCTTGAAAGGTTTGACATTATTTCGCCTAGGCAATATGGTTTTGTTAGTGGGCGTGGAACCCAGCCGCTGTTAGAGAACTTCACAGATGAATTGCATCTCGCTTTCGAGAAGAATCAAGTCGCCTGCGCGCTCTTTATTGATGTTTCCAAGGCGTTTGATACTGTAAGTCATAGCATTCTGCTGAAAAAATTATCCAACCTTGGATTCCGCGGTCCTTTCTTTCTTTACTACAAAATTTTTTAACTGGTCGGACACAAGTAGTTTCTATAGCCAATAACCGAAGCTCCAAAATTGACTTAAAGGCCGGGGTTCCCCAAGGATCTGTTTTATCGCCTCTCCTTTTCAACATCTTTGTTAATGACATGTCCAAAGCAATCTCCGCTTGTAACCTTTTCCAATACGCGGATGACACGGTTTTGCTCTCGGTCCACCTTAATCCGGCTACTGCTATCACTTCGCTGCAAAACGATACTTGCCGTTTACACGACTGGTTTGAAGCAAATTGTTTAACGATAAATGTATCAAAAACCAAGCTTGCCTGCTTTCATAATCCCCTTAAACTTCTACCGTCCAACCATCGCCTTTTCATGCATACGTCTGGGTGTATTTCTTGCAACTGCAGTCCTGTAACTTACGTTGATAAGGTTAAATATCTTGGGATAGAATTTGACAATGATTTGTCATGGAACACTCATCTCTCACAGCTTTGCAGAAGACTTGCGGAGTGTGTCATGTTTGCTGTACAATACACGATCCTTAATACTAGTTCAACAAAAAAAAACAATAGCTCAAGCATTAGTATACGGAATTTTGCGGTATGGTATACAATCTTTGGACATAGCTCTGGGCCTAAGGTGTCCTAAGATTAAATATTTAAAGGAGTCCAGCTTGTTGACCGTTTGTTCTATGTTATTGTTACCATTGTTACCAGCTCGAACTTTCAGAAAAATAGAGTCGAGTTGCCAGTCAGCTGAAATAGAGTCGAGTTGCCAGTCATTGTTACCAACACGCTCTTCAATTAATGCAAAACACGCTCTTGGTGGTTCCAGCAAACCTTCACCCACAAAGATTCTGAGTGGTTTTCTAAATCCGAACGTCTGGTTGAGACGAGACCTTTGTCCAGTGCAGCCAGGACACCACCACGTAGTATTTTTCTCCACAGCTGTCACGATCGCGACGATGTTCATTTAATACTTGGAGGAAAGTAATCAAAAGACGATATTACTGAGCAGATTCAGGTTTCCGTAGGACAAACCACTGAAAAGCTTGATAAAGCAACATTTCCAAAACAAAAGGTATCCGCGCTTTTGTTCGTAAACCTCAGACGTTTTGATAATAATTATATAAGCTATTTATCTTCGGTTGTGATAATAATAATAATAATATAATAATAATAATAATAATAAATAATAATAATAATAAAATAATAAGCAATAACAATAACCTAACAATAATGTTTATTGCACGAACACATAAAACCAGGTCAGACACGGGTTCATCAAAGCCATCTAGGACTTGTATGCTGAACACCTACCTTGATGAGCATGCTGCTCGCGAAGTCAAAACAGAAACTCACAAATGTTAACGAAATTTTATAATACCATAATAATAATAATTAATAATATATTATTATTATTATTATATTATTATTATTATTATTATTATATTATTATTATTATTATTATTAGTATTATTATTATTATGTTTATTGTCTGTTCAAGAACAGCCAGTAGCCTTTTTGTTGAAACACGAGGAAAACACTGAGATAAAGAATAAACAGAACAGGGAAACCAAGGCGTAAAGGGGCATAAGAAGCGACACGAAGACAATATGACAAAATAAGTGAAGACAAACATTAATGCACATACAAACACATCCAATCAGTCCACCGATTCGCTCCAGGAACAACCGTGGCAAAAAATAAAATCAAGAGCACCATCAATTGTGTTACAATAGCTTTAATGACGCGCGAAGATCTGAAATGCTCTCGTTGAATATGTGAGGTTTTTCGTCGAAGCGATTGGTATTTCAGTTGCATGCGGGTGACAGATTTCAACATATTTGCGCAGGGGGATAAAATGCGCTAGTAGACACAGTGCTGTAGTGGGGCACTCACAACAAAATAGAGGATAAAATCTCAGGAGAATCAATCTTGCCGGGTAAACATTTGAAGAGAAATAAAATGTCAGCAGAGAGCCTGCGGTGATACGAAGTTTAGATGTTGTAGTAGCTACGGACACTGGAATAACTGTATAGCTCGTTTTGCAAGTAGCGGTAGTTTCTCTTAGAACGCGGATCAAGTAAAGCTTCAGTTGATCTCGCCAACCCGTTCCAGACTAGAGATGTATATTCCAGGCGGGATCGGCAAAGACTTTTAAAGAGTGATGAATACAAAAGGCTTCAAGAGTTCGCTCGTTATATGGCTGATCACTCCTACCGTTCTCATATCAGTAACACATGTTGTGTCTACATGAGAGCGAAACTTTAGATTTGAGTCGAAGTAAACATTCAGATCTCGAATTGTTTCGGTGCGCGCAATTCTCTAAGGCTCATTTTCGTAGGGGAACATAATTTGTCCCGTTTTGCGACTGTAGGTTACAACTTTCGTTTTTGTTCTATTGATCACTAAATTATTGACCGAGCAGCAGTTTCCGATTTTGTCTATATCTCGCTGCAGATCGTGGCAGTCCTCTTCTGTCTAGATTTCTCGAAATATCTTCATGTCCTCCGCAAACTGAAGAACGGATGAGCATTGACAAACAATGTGAACAATAGGGGTCCCAGAACCGAGCCCTGGGGGCACCAGAAGGGGTGTGAAATAAAGAAGAGTACACACCCTCAATTCTAACTCTCTATTGGCGGCCTCTTAGGTGACAACGAAGCCAAGCAAGAATTGATCCTCCCACTCCCATTCGTTGTACTTTGTTCAAGAGAAAATTATGGTCTACTAAATCGAATGCCTTGCTCAGGTCAAAATAATTACATCAATCTGACTAGGATTACTCACAATGGGCACAGCAATATTCATAAAACACGTTAAATTGGTTACTGTGGACCGACCCGCCATAAAGCCAAGCTGACATGCGACAATGATGTTTCTAAAAAAACGTAAGGCATATATAAGTGCACCACAGCGTCAAAAACCTTAAAAAAAGAAGAAAAAAAAGTAACTACACAGGTCGGTAGTTCTAGGCCTCCAATTTTTTCCCAAATTTATAAACAGGCACAACGTTATATATTTTTCATAACTCTGGAAACACAGCAGACCTTACTGATGTATTGAAGACAGTTGCCAGAGTAGTTCCGAACAGTTCCGCATAGGCCCTAACAATGGGACCAGGAATATTGTCAGGACCTACCGACATTGAATTGCTGAGGTTCTTTAGGGCAACCAGGACATCGGACACGGTAATATCGACCCCAGAAAAGACATCGAGGGAGATATCCCCTTCGTCGGGACAATCCCGCTTACTTTAGCATTTGTAAACGCAACTAAAATTAGCTGCAAACGTGTTTGCGATATTCGATGGAGCAGTAATAAATCACTCCCTTTGAATAAAAGTTATTCTGGACTTTTCTTTTTTTCCAGACCTGCCATTTACGTAGCGCCAAACTTCCTTCGGATTCCGCCAGAGACTAGCCTTCACGTTGTCCGTGCGCTTGCGCCGATCCACCTTGAGCAGAGTCTTCATATATTTCCTTAATCGACTAAACTTCTCGTACCAAGAAAACATTGCTTTTTAGCATATATTTTGTGAACGTAATTCTTTCTTTTAGGCCCTTCACCAGCTCTGCTGGAAACCACGGGGTGTACTGTTGTTGGGAGACCTTTTTTTTTGTATATACTTCGCCATGCCCTCTTTAATTACACCGGTCATTGCGCGTACCTGATGATTAACATCATCAAGCTCTTGAATGCCGGTCCAATTAGCTTCTGCATAGAAGTGGGAAAAAATAATAATAATAAAAATAATAATTTATTTTCCGGTAGTGTCCAAAACAGCCATAGAAGCCTTCTTATTGGAACATTGAGAACAAACAGAGAAGCGAAAGCGTTGACCGAATAGGTTAAGGAAACTGAACAGTTTCACCCTCAGACAGTAAAAGCATTACAATCATAAACAGACTATGCAGTGCATATCCATCAACATAGTATAATCATTAGCTATCAAAACAAGATTATATATGGAACAAATTCATCGAAGTGCTATTACACAAAAAAGAGACGATGAAGAAACAAATACCCACTCAAAGAAAAAAGCAGAAAGTGGCGGTAATGCCCAATATTCATACATTGTCCCACAATCTTCAGAAGATTGCCGGTCACTTTGACGTTCCGTGGTATTTACAGCACCATTAAAGCTATCTAGCTTGTGAAGAAGAGTAAACAAGAATACGCGCAAGGAGAGCACTTTGACAATAAAGGAAAACACAAAGAACATGCGAACAAATATGTAGAATGCGCCACCTCGATAGTCTACAAAATACCAACATTTGGGTGATCGTGCACGGGGCAGGCATGTAGATGCATTAATGAAATGGCGCGACAGCATAAACGTTTTGTAAAGCGGTCTCTTTCAGGGTACTTGCGCGTCCACCGTGATTGGTGATGGTGTGGTCCTGTACTAGATAAAACACAAATTTTAGGCTGAGTATAAAGCCAAACCAGAGGGAAATTTTAGAGGCGTCTTCCCGCGTCTTATTAGATTAGAAATTCAGATTGACTTCCAGTGAGGTATAATCAAGTGTGTAGGATATGTTCGTATTTTCCAAACAAAATTCAGTTTTCTTCGATCATTCTTCATTGCTAAACTAAATGGCGGCCATCAGTCCATTTTATGCTGTGTCCTTCTCACTTTTTTTTTCTCGTGTAAATCTTTTTATTTTATGATATGATGCTTCTGTGTCATACGACGTTAAATTTGTTCTACGCTTCGAATCATGCTTGTTGTGTAACATGTGATTTTGCTAGTTGTTTTATTGTGCCGTTTTATTTTATTTTACAATTCACAATGTTGAATGTTAAAGTAGCTGTTTCATTGTGCCTTCTTTTTTATTTTTACTGAGTATACCAATTGCTGAATATATTCATTGCACTGTTGACTGTTGAACTGTTGGAGGGCAGAGACTCTGTCAGGCTTCACGCCTTTATCTCTGCCCCATGGGCAGAAAAATCCGTCAAACAAATAAAGAAAAAAAAATAGCACTCCGTGTCTTCATTCCTTTTCCTTTTTCCTGCTGTTTTATTTGTTTGCGCTTTTACAGAGTAATCATCTAGTAGCTGGTTATTTTCCAGATTCTGGTACCATTACTTCCTAGTGGTAGGGACAGCCCGCTTCCGAGGGGACGCATAAACATCGCGCCGTCCACGCTGTCGCGCTTTCACGCTGTTTTCATAGCGACGGTTGCAGCCGCCGACGCACCGAGATGCCGGATTCGCCGAGGCAGCAAAGGCGGCTGTCTTAGCTCTCTCGAAGGCTGTCCTCGACGATAGATGGCGGCAGCCACTTCCCAATTCAAAAAGGGGAATCCCCTAGTCTGCGCGTGTCCAACCGTCCCTACCGAGCAAAAAACGGCCATTGGATCCTCGCGGAGTAAAATATATTCCCTATAGTCACCTATACAGCTTAACAAACTGACAGCTAAAGAAAAATTATGTTCAAATGTCTTGCTTCGTAATATTTTCTTTTCTTGCAGAGGAGCTGTTAAGGGCTAGTTTCTCCAGGTGTGTGTTCGTCCTCAAATGACCTGGTGACACAGAATTCTGGACCGCTACCGCCATTCATGAGTGACGGGGGCAACCAGACAGCCGGCTTGACGGTTGTCTGGCTGCCGCCGTCGCTCATAGACGGCGGCAACCCTTCGAGCCTTTCCACTCTGGCTTGCCGACTTGCGGCCGGTCATTACTTCATTTTCACCATAGTACAGCTTCGCTGGTCTTCCTTCTTCGCCAGAGTGGAAAGGCTGAAAGTTTTTTTAATTGTGCGTTGTCTAGTATCTTTTGTACCAATTATCCGACTGCACCATATAGTTTGATTACGTACTCTGAGCGTGCATTGAACACGAAGGTGACGTCAGCCTTTGGCGTGAACTCGGCTCAGCTCCTATCGAGAACGAGTGCTGCGTCAGCATTCGGCAAGGACTCGGAACCAATCGTACGCTTCGTTCCCGAGAAATGGCGAACGCTAATTTTGCTTTATGTAGTTTTAAAAGGGTCTATTATCTTATCGCTAATAATATTTACTAATTTTCAACATCTTTTAAGCTAATTTGGACGGTCACCCGTTAATTACACTTTTGTATAGAAACGATATGCTCCTGCGAATAATGTGTATCTTTTTAGAATCCCTGAGACGTCTACTATCGTGTACATTATGAGCTATAACACGACAGCCCTGGCCGTTCCATATTGGCCATTCCGTACCACCAGCGGCGCCACATAGCAGGCGTACTCCGAAACATCGCGCATACCCGACCGACTTTGTGCGGCGGAATTTCTCTTTCAGGTGGCGATCACACTCTTTCCCTGTCGTCTGCTAGGCGCAAAGTGACGCCGACACGGTACTTGCCGGTGTTGGCTACACAGGCTTTTGTGTGTTTCTTTGATTCCCTGAGTCACGGAAACGAGTTAGCCAAACCACCAACGTAAGGGACATACCGAGCTTAGCATAATCGTTGCCGATGGTTGTATACATATCTTGGGAGATTACTTTTATTAATCGGACCGATGCCTATTCATTGCTTTCTCTTGTGTCAGAATTGCTGTGCGGATTATGGTTAGCTCGGTACGTCCCGTTCGTTGGGCGTTTCACTTGACTCGTTTCCTTGAGTCAGGGAATCTCCGTACCGAAAGAGGCACTCACAAAAGCCTGCGAAGTAAACATCAGCAAGTGCTGTGGAAGCGTCTGCTTTGCGCCTAGCAGACAAGGACAGAGTGTTATCACTGGAAGAGCAGTTTTGCCGCAGAGGGCTAGGCGGGGTGTTTCAGAGTGCCTCGGCAATGTGGCGCTCGGGGTATGGAACTTCCACGGCTGCCGTGTTATGACTAATAGTGTCTACGATAGTATAATATGTTAGAACTCTATATAACTATGTTCAAGACATATCTGGCGAACGCGATCTTGAGTGTTTCGTTCGGTCTTTGTTCAGAGGCTGAAGTATTTTCTAAACTCAAGTCGAGCTGCCTTGGGTTCAGAATTACATACCTTAAACGTCCTTACGCCACATTGAAAAACCGAATGCAAACGCTAGTACACACGTTCTTTTACGTATAGTTATGCCGAATTCTCAAACATGCTCACGGTCGATTAAAACGAAAAAATCTGCAGAAACAAAGTTACAATTGCCCAAAGCAGAAAGCAAAAATCAAACCGCATATTGCACATCACTCGGGTTAGAAACCTAATTTCATTCCAAACGTGGAAGTTTCAAAAGATTATTATTGTATGATTTTTCTTACTAAGCTGCACATACAATTTTTAACGTTTTTTTGTTTGTAAGTTATTTATCTGGTTAGAACACCTAATTCATTGAAGTTTCCTCTTTCCTAGACAGTGGCTAACATTCCGGTTGCGCAAACTCCACATTTCACGGCGTTCGCACTACCGAGATAAAATATTTTAAGGCGTTTTAAACGCACTCGTATTCATGCATTCAAAGTAATCTTGATGTTTTGTTTCGAAACCAGTTAATATTTTTGATGAAAAAAAAAAGGATTATTAGAGACTCTTTGTGAAACCAGGAACAAGGGCCTGCGTGAATGTCATTCCTCTAAATCTTTATAAACAGTCCACGCTGAACTGTGTACGCTCCTGTAATGAGGTAAACCCTTTGTTTATATGTTGCGCGCTTACGTTATTTATAAGTTAGTTCGTCTCACTAAGAACCGCACTTTTGTTCTCTTTTTAGAGTCAGCATTTGAACTCAGATTTAAGCCGAGCTTAACATTTCCCGAGGCCAACGTAATCCCTCTTCTAGACTGATGCTCCAGACTATCTTTCTACTACTTTCCAGCTTCTAAAGAGTTTTATTATTTTTATTATATCATGTGTTTCGCTAAGAAATAATTGATGTCCTCGTTACGCATTCCTCGGCCTCAACAAGATCCTACCCGAGAAAGAAACGAAAAACGATGTCATCGACAGCCATATCTAGGCTATATAAATTTAAAGCGAACTGCATTTGGCGTTGTTTATTTCTGATGAAAAAGACATAAAATGATACGCTTCACTGCCAGAGTAAACCCGTACAGGTAAAATAGCAAATGAAAAAACCTTTTTTTAAACATATTACCGCCGAGATGTTTCAGTGGAGCCCTCTTATGGCCTCCATCCTTGACCTCACGACAAAGGTTTCTCAGGGGGACCAATGGCCGAGTGGGCTAGCGCACACCAGCTCGGAGCACGTGGAGCGAAAGCTTGCGCTGCACAACCCAGGAACCCTGGGTTCAATCCCCACCCCTGCCCATTTCAATCTGGATGAGCATCGTACCGGCGTGCGGTCGTGTATCACTACTGCGTGGTGAACGTTAAAGACCCCAGGCTAGCAGTCGTACTGCACTGGCTAAATTGCTTATTTACAGTGGGTAGCAATGTCGCCATGTTCTGGCAGACTAAACTCCTGCTGTGTAAATCAACTAACGACTAATTTGACTTTTTGACTTTGAAGGGTTCACCACGCCATGACGTCACGAGTTCTTACCCGGGCTACTTATCATCAGTTGTGACGACAAGTTAGATGATGTGTTTGAAAAGAACCGTGTAAACAAGGAGCCATCACATGTTGAAACTAACACCGTCGAAGTTGACAGTCTCTGACAATGCTCCTGGTTTGACCAATTGTGGAACGCCTGGAACGCCGACCACATGTACGCTTTTGGTTGCACATGTCACTAATAGTGCACAGTAGGTGAGAGGTGAAGAATTCAACAGACGGCCGCCGTAGTTAGGGAATTCACACTCCTTATTTCCTACTCTTAGCTAAGGTAAGCACACTCTTTTAGATGTTAATACACCAAACGCACCGCATTCACACGGTCTATTCAAACAACCGACAATTCCTTTGTCTCACGTGGCGTAATATAAAGTAATTCACCGTGCTTTAACAATTGCAATATCATCGCTCCGTCAGTTTGCTTGAATAATAAATATTAATTGAGTTGAACCGCTAATATCTGACTGCTTTACGACTAGGGCGTGTTGTGGCTTCATTTTGTAGGCCAGTCTGGGGCAGCTGGCGTACTGGGGTAGCCAACAGAGTCTGACTACTGGTGGAACTTTCCGCTGTCTGCCTGTTAGTGCTCTGTGTCTCTTGTGGTTCGTCCCCCTCATCCTCATAGATCTGCATTAACATGTTTAATGTAGTAGAGAGTCTCTCGTCAGATGCAGCGGGGGCGGTCGAATAGAAGCACTCGGCCTCATCATTTCGCAGCACTGACTACGCGAGTCTCGGTGCAGAAGTTCGTGTCTTGCCTTTTCCTGTGACACGCATACCAGTTCCTCAATTTGAAATAGGTTTAAACCTGTCGCAAAAATTTCTGGCGAGGTCAACAACTTTTTGAAGCAATTGATTCCTTTCGGAACACTCTTATTCGATACCGGATTTGCAAAGTACAACCCAATATGCGTAAAACAATTTAGACAGTTGTTGTGAACAGAAATAAATCAATCAGTTGAGGCGTGTCTCAAATCATGTCATTCTGGTAACTGAAATGGGATGCAAATTAGACCAGCAGGATCGGCAAAACCATTTTTGTAAAAATGTAGAGTTCACACAACAAGTTATGTTTGATGATGACCACGCTGAGCCCCAACGAGCCCTCAATCGTTCCACCTCAGTTTCACGAGCATTGTGTCAAACAAATGCAGGCACGGCATTTATTGTGTTCAATTGGCACGTGTAACAAGATGTGAATGATCAAGATTACAAAATCAAGCGCGATGGTAATTTTGACAAGCTTGCAGTCGTAAGTGCTAACCGTGCGAGCGAAGAACACGCTACAGAAGCAGGTGCAACGCTCTCAGCTGGGCTGCAGCGCACGCGCGCTCGTAAGTGGAAGCATTGTTCAAAACAGCAAGTTCGCACTTGTAGAATCGACATCGCTTGCATTAATGGTAAGGGGGATCAGCACCTCCTAGACAGCTTTAAAGCCTGCGCGTTATGTCACATGACGTCCCGTCCGGGAGGCCGGCACGGGAGCTGGTTGGATGCGAGTGCCGCGTCAGCATTCGTCGCGTGGGACTATGATAAGAAACGAGCCCCACGCGAATGCTGACGTGGCGCTCGTATCCAATCAGCGCCCGTGCCGGTCTCCCGGACGTGACGTCATGTGACGTAACGCGCAGGTTTTACTGTCTAGGAGGTGCTGATAGTGTACACCAGCTCAGAACACGTGGTGCGAAAGCTCGCGCTGCAGAACCCAGGGATCTTGGGTTTAATCCACACCCCTGACTGTTTCGATATGAATGGGCAGCGCACCGGCGTGCAATCGTGTATTACTAGTGCGTTTAGCACGTTAAAGACCCCAGGCTAGCGGTTGTACAGCACTGGTTAAATTGCTCATCTACAGCTGAGACACCAGACGCCGATTGGGGTTGACTAACTACCGGCTGTATAAACATACAAATAACACAATAGACCGATCTCACCAGCCAGTTTGACTACGCCACCGCTGCAGCAATGCATCGAGGGAACGTTGGTTTTTCTGCACGTGCGACAACCTCGGTGGAGCTCTGCGCGTGGAGAGAACGAGACGGCACGAGCCGCCTCGTGCACTGCAGCCTGCCTCTTGTGGACTAAAGTTATGGCGGCGTCACGCATACGCTGAATCCGCTGAATGCTTGGTCAGAGCCGTATATGTACGGAGTTTGGCCATTCGTTGGGAAGTATAGGAGACAAATGAGGAGGCGCCATTGGCCGAAAGCGGGCTGGGCGTGTTCCAGGGCGTCTTCAGAAATTCGAATGTGACCAACCAGAAGCCGGAAATAATACCCTGGCGGTGGTCTGGAGTAACTCTCGATGACTGAAAATATGGTGCACGTGATGTTTCAATCACGCTCATCTAAAATGATGGTAGAAGAGTGCGACTAGCGAAACGATCGACATAATCCGTACGCCAAGCGCCGAGGGCCGGGAATCTGCCGTCCGAGCGGTCACACTCTGTCCGAGCAAAACAGAGTTGAGCGGCGCGTTCGTTTCTTACATATTTCTGCATGATCATGATCAAAACAACACGTGCATCCTATTTTCAACCACGAAGAGTTACTACACTTCACTCTTACGCGCTTATTAAAACCATATACGAACATATACCTTTGATCAGAACTGTTTCTCGCTACCACCGCTAGGGGATTCTTTTCGGCTTCTGGTTGGTCAAGAGAGCATGCCAAGCCCTCTTTCCGGGTCTGCCGCACGCCCTGGCTCTGCCCGCGCCTCCCATTGACCAAACTCTCTACATATACGGCTCTCTGCTTGGGCTGTGCTTCGGGAGATCGGTCTATTGGTAATCAAGTGCTTCATGGACGTTTCAAGCAGCGGTGTTAAGGTGGGCTTCGCTCATTCTTTTTATGAACCGGAAGTTCGCTGGGACGTCAAAGACTAGAGCACGGGCTGGTGGCGTTAGCAAATGAAAGGGTATATTCGCTCTTTCTTTCGTGAGTTTAAAAGTGGTGGCGCCAGTTAGTCCCCAACCACTTCCGGTTCTGAACTAGACGGCGGGTTTCGCGGTATTCGCGAAATCAAATATACACGCTATCTTCTGAAAATGGCCACTCATTGGCGACGACGGCGACCAAAAGCGTCGCCGTGTTCGGTCCACGATTGTCCAAACTCTCCCTGTGACGTCTTGAGTAGTATAATTTCTGCTCTCATCGAAGAAAATAAGAGCAAAGTCAGACTCTCCACTCGGATGGTGTCGATTTATATACTGGATGATCAGGATTCAACCGCGCCTTTTACGCACCACCGAACTTGTCCTCGCTACGTAACGTCAAGGATAGGAGTCATTAGAGGACGCCACCGAAACATCTCGTCGCCAAGACTACCTGCTGTAATCCTGACCTGCCCACAGAAGAATGTGCCAGCGCGCCACTTGTAGTACATGGCCGCGGCCTCAGCGTTTCGTCACACTATGACTTGGCGGCTTTGCATAAAGGCTTTTTTTTGTTTTGTTTCCTTGGGTATCCGCATGTCAATCGAAGGCGCGCAAGACGCGGCGGCCTTATCTGGTTCAGGGCTGCTCTTCTCGCGGACCTCGCGGGATTGAGTCGTCAGTCGGTGGTCGCGTGACAGATTCGTTACTAGAGGCGCCGGCTGCCGCGTGGCTATTCACAGGTCAACCAAGAACGCACCTTATTTCGGCGATGGCACAAGATTAGTCGGGGCTAAAAAACGCCCTTGCGCTTCCGTGCCTGAGAAACGGGGTAGGGGGGGGGGGGGAGGGGGGGGGAGGGGGGGGGGGGATCGGTGGCCGGGGAGTGAGCTAGCGCACACCAGCTCGGAACACGTGGAAAGAAAGATCGCGCTGCAGAACCCAGGGATCCTGGGTTCAATCCCCACCCTGCCTGTTTCGATCTGAATGAGCATCGTACCGGCGTGCGGTGGTGTATGACTACTCCGTGGTGCACGTTAAAGACCCCAGGGTAGCGTTTGTACTGCACTGGCTAAATTGCTCATCTACAGCGAGTGACTCGTCGCAACTTTGAAATGGCTGAACAACTACAGGCTGTATAAATATCCGCACAACCACAATTATTATTATGCCTGAGAAACGCGCTCTTTCGATCCAAGCAAACATGAGAGCGATGCACTCTGCTACGTGCAACGTTACTAAAACCACTCAGTTGGGAAACTGCCATAGAGCCAGCTGAAAAAGTGGCACCGATCCGTACTCGAGAACCGAGCTGATGGCGATTACAACGCCGCCATTTCTCCTGCAGCGGCCACTGGAGGAACTGCAGGTGACTTCTATTTTGGCTTTAATCGTCCATTTTGGCGGCGAAGCAGATACGGTGGAAGGGGTTCCAGGCCACCCCCATCATTCAAGCGGACGCGCCGCGGATTACTACCAAGTTAGGACACGCCTAGTTCGGGAAGCGCTACCTGAAATCAAGGCTGAGGCATGGTTGTATAAAAGCAATATTAATTGTGCCAAAAACCTTGCAATCTAAAGATTTTAGAAAAGTAGCACCGTTGAAAATCGGGCGAGTTGGTTATGCATAGTTACGAAGAGGGAAACTGCGCCAAAAGTACGAAGGACAAAAAACGAGGAACACACAAACTGAGCGCTGACTTTTGGCGCTGTTTCTCTCTTCGTAATATTAGAAGACATCACGCGCCCTTCATTTTGTTCCTAAACTCCAATAAAAGTTACTACAAAAAGAGTTTTCTTTTTTTTTCTGTTGGTTTTTACGCGAAAACGTGTTCCCTAAAAGCTGAAGGTGACCACAGTAAAGACAAATGACAAACAGTGGCGCTGTTGGCGTGTTTAGCTCGGTCTCGGTGGACGCCAGCGGCCCGGGTTTCGACGGTGAGTCGACGGCATGCAGTCTGCTCGCGCCACGCTGCGGTACGTGTTCCCGACAAACAAATATCACCTGCCGCGCGCCTTGTGGACCGTGCCCTAGACAGGCTGTGAACCGGGTTCGGGTTGTAGAAAAACCTTTACCGAGCGTCCCCAATGGCAAAGCGACGCAATTCATCGGAGACAGCTTCTTCCATAGAGAGCCATTCTGTGGGCAGGTCAGGATTACAGTAGGTCGGGGTTACTAATTGCACTGTGAGACTTAATTCACTCTTCTGATAAAATAATGATGAAAAAACATTAAAAAAATGTACGTGAACCGGAAGTGCGCCGGGTCTACCCAATAGACAACGCCACTGAGTTTGCTGCAAAAAAAAGGCGAATAGAGAGTACTAAAGATAAACATCAAATATAACATAACACTAAGAGTGCAGGAGGTAAAAGTTATTTCAGATCGATTCCAACGCGATACGAAGCAAAAACAAAAATCTGAGGTTTATCTTGCCAGAAATAACAAAGCCACGGTGACCTACGAGGGTATCGAAACAAAAACTTTCCCGACGTACAATGGCTCCAAATAGATCCCCCCTTCTTCCACCATTAGGTTTGCAAATATGCAAGGAACGCTTCCTTGTGTACTTACCAGGACGCTGGAGTATAAACAAACCCGACAAAGCCGTAGTAAGAAAGAACGCAGATACCTCGGTGTGTGCGAAAAAAGGATCCTCACTCGAGAGAAAAACGCAATAACTCGCGGGCTACTCGCTTCGACTTGATGCATGCGCGAACCCTAGTGTTGGCTTTGGCGTGCCTTCCTGAAACAATAGGCTTCTGTATAATTTCCGCGGAACGTTCTCTGCCAGTGCTTTGCCAGAATCGGAACACTGAGGCGCCTGTATATGGAAACGGCTGCAAACGTAGCAAAAAAGGGAGGCGTGGGGAAGTCGCCTCGTAAGAAGAAAATGGAAACGATGCACGCTGTTCCGAGGTAGTTTTCTGGGGTATCTCGATACGAATTACAAAAGAGCAAAACAAAAAGAGGAGCCAAAAAAGATGTATAATCGGAGTAAAAGGAAGGATAAAAGAAGGAATGATAGATATGTCGATTGGAATTTGAACAACTACAAGTATACGCCCTGATCTGGAAAAAAATAATATTCAGAGCTGCGTAAGAGGAAAGTAACAAGGGCCCGCCGTTATTCGAAAAGAATGAAAACAGATAGAAATATGTGTCTCCAATCATCAGAACATTCAGAAAGTAGTTTACTAGGGGGAATATATCTCACTCCGGGAAAGTACAATAGACCATGTATGTATGTAGGAATGTATGTATTTATGCGGCGATTCCCTTTGAATCAGGCGTCTACTAAATAGACACGCCAAAAAAAAAAGGTAAGGAAGCGGAGTGTATCCACTAGTTTCAACAATGTACTGCCCACCGGTCTCGAGTCTCCGCTTCGAGCGCTGCACATACGTGTTCTCGGTAAACACGAGGGCTTGCTCGATGCGAGCGCTGAGGTCTGCTGCCGGTGCAAGTGCCAGACACTCAAGAACCAAGCGAGCGCCATTTAGAGTACGAATGAAATTATCAAAATTTCTGCCATATTGGAGGGCTCCCGTACCTATAGTATCGCCCGAGAGACAACGGACCCGGCAAAATAGGAGTCGTAGAACTAAAATATGATCAAATGCTGCAAGTTCAGTACGAAATTTTCAAATAACGCCTTCGTTAAAGACCGTTCACTAACCTGGATGGCCCAGTTCATTGCTTGAGTGACGAGACTTGCGACCTCGTTGCTGACAATAGATCTCTCGAAATATCAAAGCGATCATAGCGGCGTAGTGCCGTGCAAAGCATCTTGGGAACCTCTAGCCGAGAGTTTCGGTTTCAATTTGCCAATATCGCTTCACGACATCCCGTTACGACCTAATACAGCGCTTGCATTTTGGAATATGTGACTTTCCTTAAATTTATATAAAATGTAGGTGTTGCCTACCAGTACGAATAAAATGCTAAGGCACGTTCTTTGAGGGGCTTCCGACGTGCCAGAGGTTCTGCGCATAAAAGCATAACTACGGAGGCACACATGAAAGGAGATGAATTATATTGGTCCGGGCGTTCTGTTCCATCTCGTCGATGGGCCCCTTAAATTGTCCGTTTGCCGAGACGCTCATGCTCCAATCTGGACTGACAGCCAGGCCATCAGAAAGGCATGGGACGCGGTTGCCCGTACTCCTACTTCTCGCTTAGACTAGGCAGGTGTTCATGGCCGCTGGAGGTTCGTGTTTCAACGGTGGCTCTCACGAAGATGAATGGGTGCAATCCAAACAAGCGCTCACACTATTTTGACGCAGTGCTTAGATGTGCTACTTCGTAAACGGGGCGATCTAAACCGAAACCATGCCACTCCTCTCCTTGGTCAAAGAGGTACCATAATGCAACGCAAGAAATGTTGCATGCAGCGACCCTGGCAGGGGCTCGTGTTCAGTCAGTGAAGCCGATCGCGACGCAGCAATAAATTGGGCACAAATCGGGCCCAATCTTTGCCCCGCGTCCAATCGAGAAAGATGAAGAGCCCAGCGCACCTGCCTGGTGTTGGTAAACAATAAAGTGGCCTGGGTCGCTAAACTCGTCAAACACAAAGTTGGGCACGAAGTTCGCGGAGCGTGCTGATTGGACTCCCGCGACGTTGGCGTCACGCGGGACGAGATGTCAATCATCCAAGCTCTCTCGGTGCTCAAATTCCAGCGAGAATATTGGGCACAAAGTTGTAGCGAGCTTCATCGGAGCGCGCGCGAGCAACACCGTGGGGCCAGCCGATTGAACGGCTGCACTGATGACGTCGCGCCCGCGTGTCCCTACATCCCTACGCCGCGATAGAGTCAATGAAACATAGATTGTACCTAGGCGGGCTGTAAATACTCTGAACTTTCTCGTCGGAAGATCGTCGTTTGTGAAAGTTATTGGTGACGACAAAGTGACGTTTCACAACTTTGGGAAGGAGTTATTTGAGGCCAAAATCTTCGCTTCGGAATCGAGGCGAAGATTAAACTTTGTGATATTGTGGAGCCGTGCGCGGTGTACGCGGTTTCAGAGCTCATCTTCCGCCACTGTCAACAACGCCACCGGGGTCACCCACAGGCGTTGTGTATAGAGACGTCGGTAATGTCTGAGAGATGAGGGGGCGAGGGGGGATGGCGAGAAAAAGCCGGGGAAAGGGAAAAAATGTATAACCAACACAAACACACACTCAAATAGGGATCAGGAAGGGCCGTAGAAATTGTTCGGGAGAGAAAGAGAAAGGGAGGGGGGTGGGGTGATAGTAGTGAAGAAGGGCGATATCCCTTCCCCCGAATTTTTAGAGCGTAACTCTTATGCGCCCCTTTCGAGCTTGAGCGGCGTCGCCGTCGGCGTAACTGCGCGCGCGTTGCATTATGGGACGTTTTTTCACTAAATTTAGCGGGGAAATTGACGTCACGTGATTTTGACACCAATTAGGTTTCCCCGCTAAATGAGAAAGCAACAGGATAGGAGGAGGGGGGACGGAGAGGCATACCCTCCCCTCCGTGCCCTCCCCTCCTCCTCCTCAAGAGCTGCGCTTTAATTCGACATTATAGAGAACTGTAAACGTCTGTAATTTTTTTATTATAACTCTCTAAAATGCTACAGTCCGGGGCTGGGGCAATACCCCCCCCCCCCCCCTTACACCCTTACCGCCGAATTCAGAAACCTCACTCAAACTACACTCACACTTAAGGGCCCCTCCACTTCCTCGAGGAAGGCGCGAGGGCCAGCGCTGGCCAATCGCGACGGCGGGTCCGTCCTCGCGATTGGCCAGCGCCGGCCCTCGCGCCTTCCTCGAGGAAGTGGAGCGGCCCTTAAGTGTGAGTGTAGTTTGAGTGAGGTTTCTGAATTCGGCGGTTATGCTCTTTGCGCCCCCTTTTTGAACGCCACGGGGGGGGGGGGGGTGAATCGCCCCCCTCCCCGTTCTTCTGTTTCGACAACCCTGCTTAGAGGCGTTCCAACTGAGCGATGACGAAAAACAGCACAGCGTGCAATTTTTTAAATTATGGTTCTAGAGATTCTGGACTTAATACGGGGCGCGTTCCATGAACTTACGAGCGGCCATGACAGACTTTCAATCGCGAGGCTCGTGCCAGGGCTCGTTGTGTGCAGGCGCGTTCAGTGACGTCCTTTTATAGTTCATAACTTTGACGTCAGGGTCAGGATGATCAGTTGTGAACGACAAATTTGATGGTGCGTGTTCGAGTCGACAGTGAAAAGTTTGGTTGTGTACGATGAAAGCTTGGTGTCCTCGCGTTCTCGAAAAATCACTGTCAATATTGACCAAACTGACACCACTCTAATTTCAGTTGATGAACGCAGAATTAATCCCAGTTTGGCTTATCTTTGAAAGTCTATCATAAAAGGATTTTATCTCCCGCTGATGGGGGACAACTGCCTGTAAGCAAAATCCGTCCAAAGGTGGACAATCCTACTCGGCTGCTTGTGACCTAGCCACGTCGGGCTACACCACGGTGGGCTACACTCTGATCAAATTCAAAAGGCCGAGATAAATAAAAGGGACGACAGGGAAGTTCTTTTAGTAAATTCTGCTTTACCGGCGGAAATAAGAACAATATCAGACTATCAAGTTCGACGGTGTTGATTTTAGAATGCAATTACCCAAGCCTCCGCTGTGCTTTTTAGAGACCATCAAGGTCGCAGCTGATAATCTTCATCGTGACATTATACGTATAGGAAGTATTCACTGGCGGCCATAGCTGTGTGCATGACTGCTGAGCACGTGCTGATGGCGAGCTTCCACAGTTCTTTTGTAACGTGCATTACGCACCCTCAAGATTGCCGGTCTTAGCAGCCTATTAATGTGGCCTCGTTCAGAGCATGCGCTCTAGACATCACCCACAAATACGGCACCCAGTGAATACTCCTTAAAGGGCCCATGAAACGAATTTTGGGTTGGGATGAATGATTTTAAATTGGGACTTTACTAATCGCATATCATTTAGTTGGCCAAAAGAAAGAGGCTAGAAAGTCAAAAGCCAGCTTTTCGGTACGAACTTTTGAAAATATAGCGGACTATTTTGTACCTTCTTGCCTTCGAAAGCTCTCCGCCTTTTCACTATGATACATCCGCGGTTCCAAAAGCGCGTTACCAGCGCCAAACTGACGTCAGCAGAGCCCAGTTCACGCATTGGACACGAGAACTGCGTCACTCGGACGTATGCGGTCGTCAACAATCAATCCGTCGACGAATATTTGGATTCGCGTTCGTGGCCAATGAGTGCCCTGACGGAACTTATTGTCACTGGGGAATGACAAGTTCTATGGTGTGCATAAAAAGCACGGTGAAAGCTAGGAGTCATCGCACTGGTGCCGAAGGAATGTCACGACCACGTGATTTCACAATTCGCATTTGAGTTGAGGATTAAAGCTAAGGAGGAAGAAGTAGGAAAATCGTTTCATGACCCCTTTAAGGCTGAATTCCATGGGACGAATTATGTGACGAATAACTGGCGAACGCCGCCCGACGGCACACTCGATTTGCGCGCGGCGTAGCAGCCACTGTGTTGATTCCACGCGCAGAGCAAAAGCCGCCGGGCGGCGTTCGCCAGTTATTCGTCACATAATTCGTCCCATGGAGTTCAGCCTTTATACGAACCACGTTCGTCTCCGTGTGCTGCTCAAGCTCGGCGCCTAGGGAGTAGTAGGGATTTTTCCCCCTTTCAATGAAAAGCGTCACGAAGATATACGGATCTGCGGGTTTGTGAGAAAAGAAAACTTCGCAGCAATCTTTCGGCTCCTCCCCCCGCTATGTCATAACACGAAGAAAGTTGTGTCTGACGAGTTTAGCGACCCTGGAATGGGGAAGTTCGCTCACCGCCTTCTCTCGCTCATGCTTCAAAGTGAGGCGGTTCATGGCCTCCGGGATTCTTCTCGCGCTGGCTGCGTTCCTCAGGTCTGTAGTGGAGATGTCAGGTACATAAAATTATTTATGGTACTTGACTATACAAGGTAAAGCAGTACATGAGCGTGTTAGCGCCGGTGCGGGCGCGGTGCAGGCGCGCCCCTCCGGTTCTGAAAGTGTAACAAGAAACTTTTTTCTCAGACGCCCGCGTCCTTCGGCGGCATACCTCCGCAGGCTCTAGTTCTCAGACGCCGGAGGCAAAACCGAAACTGAACGTGTGATGTCCGCACTACTCTCCTTTCCAGAAATGTTGAAAAATTAGAATGCATGGACAGACAGTTACGGCACAAATCGTACGGGTTGACGAACCTTTCATCCACCTCGCATCGTCGGAGAGTCTTCGGTGGAAGTTAAACAATCCCAGAAATTGGCGAAGTTTTCGTTTGTTGCCTGGCTGAGGGTAATCTCGAATTGTTTGTACCTTATCGCCGAGAGGGCGAAGACCGTCGGAGTTATTGCGATGTCCCAGAAAATTAATTTCACTAGCACCAAACTGACACTTGTCTGGGTTAATGAGAACACCATATCCTTCGAGTTGAGTGAAGAGTTTTCGCAGGCATTTTGCATGTTCCTCAGCGCAAGTGCTGGCGACGAGTATGTCATCAACATACGCGTAGCAGAAATCCAGGCCTCGTGTTATCTCGTCGATAAACCTCTGGAAAGTCTGCGGCGCGTTCCGAAGACCGAAGTGCATCCGGGTGTACTCAAATAACCCAAATGGCGTAGTGATGGCTGTTTTTTCGATGTCAGCTTTTTCCACTGGTAGTTAGTGATACGCTTTGACAAGGTACATCTTGGAGAACACTGTTGCTCCGTGAAGAGTGGCTACAAAATCGTTCACGTGGGGCACAGGATAGCGGTCTGGTTGGGTCACATGGTTGAGGGAGCGGTAGTCACCGCAAGGACGCCAATCTCTCGGGGTGGACTTGGGAACCATATGCAGTGGGGGCGACCATGGGCTTGAGGATGGCCGCACAATTTCGAGTTCAAGCATGTGCTCGAACTCCCGCCAAGCCACGTTCAGTCGCTCAGGTGGTAGTCGGCGAGGGCGTGCATGAACGGGTGGTCCCGACTTGATGATGTGGTGCGTGATGCTGTGCTTGGTGGAGCGAGTTGTGGTCACTGGAGACGTCAGGGAAGAAAACTCACGCAGCAAATCCTCAAAGTTGGACTTCAATTGCGGTCGAAGTAGTGTCAAAGTCACCACCCCCGTGGCTGCTGTGATTCCGTGTACGGAAAGGAGCCTTGAGGCATCTCGTAGCCGGGTGTTGCGCATGCCAACGAGAAGACCAAAGTGGCGGAGAAAATCAGCTCCGAGAATGGCGTGACTGACGTTGGCAAACAAGAAAACCCAGCGAAACGTTCGGCGTAGACCGATGTCCATTGTCAGAGAGCGCTGGCCGCACGTTGCAATTTTTAAAGCATTCGCAGCTTGCAAGTTGTAGCTTGGGCATCTCCGGCGATCGACACTGGAAGCCGGGGTTTCACTGATCTCAATACCTGTGTCCACCAGGAAGCGGGTTTTGGATACTTTGTCCACCACATAAAATAGGCGTGGTTGAGAAGGCACTCATGATATGTGAGGCAATTTTTTAAGTTGAATTTGCGTTTGGGATGGTACCAAGTAGTCTCTCTTAAAATTAGTTTTGTTATCATAAGAACTGTTCGTTAAAGGTTCCCCCCCCCCTGCTCAGCTGGGCTAGATGAACAGGTGGAAGATGGAGAAAAGCGGCGCGCCGTGAGGCCAGGAGCACCGGCCGTTTTCAGTGCGTGGCCTAGATATTTCTTCGTTGAGCGCAGGGCGCGACGCAGTTTGTGGCGTTGTTGCCAAAGCGCTGGTGGTACCAGCAGACTCCAGTACTCTCAGGCGCAGGCAACGATCCCCGAGGGCGAGAAAAGGGGCGAGGGCGTCTCGGCGGTGGTTTTTCTAAGGCTGCGGGCGACGAAGTCCAGCGCGATGCGCTGAACCTCGTCGCGCAGGGTCCTGAATTCCGTGAAAGAAACCAGGTTCTTTACTTCGTTTGGGACTGGAAGCGCTTGAACCGAGCTGTCGATGGCAGAGATGCTGGGTGACGCAACTCCCACTACCCTATCCGCGAGGGCAGCGAGATCGTCAAGCGTCATGTCTCCGGCACTCGCCAACACCATGCACAAATTAGCCGGTAGCCGCTGCAAAAACAACTGTCGAAGGAGCGAGTCGTCGACCGTCGAAGCTTTCTCCCCGAGCAACTGGCGCATCCTGCAGAGTAACTGGGACGGTTTTCGGTCCCCCAGGTCCTCTGCAGTCAGGAGCTGTTGCAGGCGCTTCTGCTTGAAGAGGGTGGTACGGCGGATGAGCTCGAGTTTCAGCCGATCGAATGGCTGGTTGGCCGGGGGAGAGAGTATGATGTCGCGCACCTCTGCCACTTTCGTTAAGTTGAGGGCGACGATTACGTGGTGAAATTTTGTTTGTTGGGAAGTTACACGTCTCGTCGCGAGTTGGCTTCAACTTGCGCGAACCAGAGGGCTGGGTCCGACGACCAGAAGCACGGAAGCTTGAGAGCGACGGTGGAGACGGTAGGGGAAAGCGGTGTTCGGGCGGCCGCGTCAGCCTCGGAACCGTTGGTACAACTTGGTCATGCATGCCCGCTCACCGGTGGTTGCTTGGGGTCGTGTGACCGAAGTGTGCTGTCCGGGACTCCGGGTCACCAATTATGTGATGGAGATGTCCGGTACATAAAACTATTTATTATACTTGACTACGCAAGGTAAAGCAATATATGAGCGCGTTAGCGCCGGTGCGGGCGCGGTACGGGCACGTGCCTCCGGTTCCTAAAAAATTACCAGAGGCTGTTCTCCCAGACGCCTGCGCCCTCCGGCGGCATACCTCTGCAGGCTCTAGTTGCGAGGCGCCGGAGGCGTCACCAAAACTAAACCTGTGATGTCCACAGTGTAGTTCCGCCATTAGAGCGTCGGGTCTGGCTCTGCACAAGGTGGGTAGACTGACTTTCGTAAAGGGTCTATTGCATGCGCGCGGTAGAAACTATTACTGCGGGGCGCATGGTGGGGCTCGAAACCAAACCAGAGAACCAGACTAGAGTTCCTGTATTAGCCCCGTGCGCGACCGAAAGCGTCGCTGTGGTCGGCCTTCCGCAATTGGCCGAACGCTGACTATGACGTCGGAAAGGGGATTTATCATCGACGGAAATTAGAGGAATGAAAGAACTTTAATTTTGACGGTGTTGGCAATGTTCCTTTGAGAGCGCAATGATTTCAAGCTTCCACCATGCTAATAACAAACACCATCGAACTTGTTGTTTGTAAGGTAATGACGTCACAAGGGGGAACCACAGGAGGGCGCCACCAAAACATCTCGCCGCTAATAGGCTCCCTACGGGAGCCAGAGTTGCGCGTTTGATTCCACGTGCCGCGTGCCGCCCTCGCCGCTATTCGCCGAGATCCGATCACGTGAGGAGCCGGATCAAGTACCGTGCAGGAAAGTAGACGTTGCACGCGCCCCGGCGTACGTTCCCCTGCTTTTGAGCGCGCCGCGCGCCTCGAACGCGCGGCGCTGCTATTCGCCGAATTCAGTCACGTGAGGAGCTGAATCCACATGCCATGCATGAACGCGCAACTCTGGCTCCCGTAGGGAGCCTATACAGGAACTCTAAACCAGACCAAACAAATAAATATCCGCGAATTATCACCGTCATCATTATCGACGGTTTACGAAACTCAAGGAGCAGCGCAAATGTGCTCCTCGCCTCTCGCCGCAAGACACAGACCTTTGACAAAGAAGAAGTTGATATAAATTTGAAGGCTACCCTTTTCGAGACGCGAAAGGTGTTCAACAAATTCCCACGATGTGGTTTTGAAAAGAACTGCGAGTCTAATCATTTCAGTAAAAAAAAAAACAAAAAAAAACATAAAGGCGAGTCAAACAAAATCGGGGAGGCAAGTCAAAATATAGATTCGCACTAAATAGTGATAGTGATAGTGATTTATTTCCGCTCAGGAGACCCGCGGCGCTGCTGAAAGGCAGGTCGCCCACGTGAAGGCCCGCCCGCCGAGTTCCACAATGATGATATGGTATTGCACAGATGAATTTTTAGAAGAAATTGTGATAATAGAGCTTGTGGACGAGGGTGAGGGGTGGATGTTGCGGTTGAAGAAGGTGAAGAGCGTTAGGCTTGCAGTGGTTTTCGCGACGGGGGTCTTCGTGGGGTCGCCATGTGCTGCTGACTTCAACGAGGCCGGTGTCGAGCGCATCGCGAGGGCTCCCTGCATGCCCAGCTTGCAGGCGAGCCGCCCGAATTTCCGGCGACGCAAGGAGTCAAGCACCCCATGGTGGGGCTCCAGGGGCTGGCGGCGGTGTTGGCCATGCTGGCGGTCTTCGCGAAAGCGGGCTCTGAAGTCTCCTAGCTGGCTTCCTCTTCTAACGATCTTGCATGCTGGGGTATCATTCAGCGAAACAGCGCAATGACCGAAACCGAATACAAATTACGAATCGAGAGAGATCTACCTAGCTTCCTTCATTCTGGTGATGAGAGCAATAAAGATGCAAGCTTCATGTCGCGGGCCCACACTTGACAGCCCGCTTAGAGGCGATTCTGTTTCCGTTTCTAGTTTGGTTCTAAGCGCTGCATGCGGAGATCTAGAGAAATGGCTCGGCTCGCTCTTTCCGCTGGGCAGCCGAGCATTTGAACAGGCCGGGGCAAAGCTCGAAAAACCTCGGAGGTCATGGGCAGTCTCTGTCAGTTGTCTCGGAAGCCGACCGACGAGGACGCTGTTGTCGATTCCTCCTCAAAACCGTTTATGCTGTTCCTCCTGTAACCGGCCAATTAAAAGGCAATAGCCGCCATTCATCCATCCATCCATCCTGAAACGTCCTGCATCCCGGCTACGCCCGGCCGCTTGTGTTTGCGTTTTGCTTCGGTGTTGGCGTTGTGTGAGTGACTGCAGTTGGTGTGTGCTCGTCTGCGTGCCTTTGCCGTGAGGTTACTATAATTCCTTTGTCTCCTAATTTTGCTATTTTACTAAAATGCAAGAATAAATAATCGCCGGCGAAACTATTGTTTTACACCTATAAAGCTGTAGAACAGGATACGCTCGCGTGAAGGAAGCGCCAAAGTTGTCTTCGTTGGGTGCACTCTAAGACTCGGAGCGGCGAAACAGGCAGGATAAAAACTTGCATCGAGCGGATGAGCCCTCTGCTTTGTGCGTAATACATTTTGAACCACTGTACTGTCACGATCCTTCTGGAACGTGGACGAAGGGGGCCGAAGCACCCGCCGAGAAGAGACGACTCGCAGCCTGGTTGTGAGGGTGGACGATGACTGACCGGGCGGCGTGCGTGCCACGGCGTTTATTCGCGCGGTGATCAATGTTGCCCGCCGAGCCTGGCGGCCACAGACGGGCGGACTGGAGGGGGCGCTACCTACTGGTTACATCCCTCCCCCCCAGTTGGTTTTCTACAAAAACAAAATAACATAAAAGAATAAACAATGCACACGACCGACACCCACTCAGCGTCTGGTCGTGCCAAGTCCTGGCCGGTCGACGGCGATGGTCACCCCGGCAAGTAGCGGTCAGGTGGCCTTCGCTGCCGCGTACTTCGCCTGGTAACTGGTGTCGACGGGCCAGGTGTGGCAACGCCGGGCGCTGCCTGTACCGGTCGCGCTCCACCCGGTGGAGCTGCAGGGACCGGATTTGTGAGTGGCACCGGTCCAACTGGCGCCACAGGCTTGGCGACGCTTGTCGCCGCAATGCTGGTTGGCGCTCCACTAGCCGCGACTGGTGCTGTTGTTGGTCCCCCTGCGGGCTGGTCTCCCGAAGTGACGGCCGAGGGCAGAAGCCCGGTCCCGAGGCGAGGCCTGACATGGTCGGCGTGCCGGTGCCAGGTGGTCCCGTCGGGCATGCGGACGAGTAGCGACGAGGCGCTCGCTGGCGAAACCACATGTCCGGCAGACCAGGGTGGGCCAGGACGGAAGTTCCTGGCGTAGACCGACGCTCCCGGCTCCGGCAAAGGCCCGGGACGGCACCCTCGGTCAGCAGTCATCTTCTGCTTCAGCTGCTTCAGGAGCACCGTAGACCGGAGGTCTGGATGCAAGACGTCCAAGGGTGTCTTGACCATCCGGCCCAGCAGAAGCTCGCAGGGGGCACGGCCAGTAACCTCATGGGGTGTGGTCCGGTACTGGAATAGTACCCGGGCCACCTGCGTCCGGAAATCCCCGGGCTGGCTCTTCTTGAGCTTGTCCTTGATGGTCTGTACCACCCGCTCGGCTGCACCATTGGAAGCAGGGTGGTACTTCGGAACCAGCATCCGGCGGATTCCATTCTTCTGCAGCCAGTCCAGGTACTCGGCGCTGGCGAAAGCGGGAACATTGTCGGACACAATGATGTCCGGCAATCCCTGCCCCGCGAAGACCTGCCGCAGCGCCGCAATGGTCGCGCTTGTCGATGGAGTGGTGAATGGCAGTGCCTCCACCCACTTGGAAAAGGCGTCCACTACCACCAGGAAGTAGTGGCCCTTGAAGGGTCCCGCAAAGTCCACATGCAGGCGGGACCAGGGCCTCTGTGGGAACGGCCAGGGGGTGATCTCCACGCGACGCGAGGCTCGCTGGTTCTCCTGGCAGACCTGGCAGCCTTGCACCTGGTGCGCGATGTCCTGGTCCAGGCCAGGCCACCAAACGTGCGACCCTGCCACCATCTTGGTCTTTTCCACGCCAGGGTGCCCCGCGTGCAGCAACTGCAGGACCTTGGCCCGGAGACTTTGTGGAATCACCACCCTGGAACCCCACAGCAGGCAGCCTTGCTCCAAGCTCAGCTCGGCGGCCTTGTGGCCGTACGCCCGATGACGCAGCTCCTCCCCTCGGAACACCGCCTTGACCACCTGCGACAGGACCGGGTCCCGGCTGGTCGTCTGCGCCACCGCAGTCCTGGTGTGCACCCCCGGGTAGGCCCGCTCCAGCAGGAAAACGTCAGCTGGCTCTGGAACGGCAGCAGGCACCTCCGGCAGGGGCAGGCGGCTCAGGGCGTCGGCAGGTCCCAGTTCCTTCCCAGGGCGGTAGACCAGCTTGTAGTTGTAGGCTGCCAGCGTCAAGGCCCAGCGTACCACACGAGGCGATGCTTGCACTGGGACAGCCTTGTCAGGTCCCAGCAGCCCCAGCAGCGGCTTGTGGTCCGTGACCGCCTCGAATTTCCGGCCCCACTGGTACTGATGGAAGCGCTCAACCCCGAACATGAGGGCCAAGCCTTCCTTGTCGAGCTGGCTGTAGCGTTGCTCTGCCGCATGGAGACGACGAGAAGCAAACGCCACATGGCGTTCCTGACCATCCTGACCCCGGTGCGACAGGACGGCTCCTACCCCGTACGGCGACGCATCTATGGTGAGGACTACAGGCTTGGCCGGATCGAAGTGCACCAGCACTGGAGCCTTGATGACCAGCTCCTTGCTGTGCTGGAAGGCCAAGTCCTGCTCCTCCTTCCAGGCCCACTGCTGACCATCACGCAGCAGACGATGCAGCGGCTCTAGATGCGTCGACAGGTTGGGCAGGAACCTCCAGTAGACGTTGATGAGGCCGAGGTAGCTCTGAAGCTCCTTCTTGCTCTTGGGCTTCGGCGCCTTGAGCACGGCCTCAATCTTGCGGGGTGCCGGGGCCAGGCCAGCCTGGGAGATTATGTGTCCCAGGTACTCCACACTGGGGGTCAGGAACACGCACTTGTCCAGCCTCAGCTTGAGACCGGCGTCCTGCAATCGTGTCAGGACTTTGCGCAGGTTCTGCAGGTGGTCCCCGTCGTCTGTACCGGTAACCAGGATGTCGTCCAAGTACACCGCCACGTGCCTCATGCCCCTGAAGAGGTTGTCCATCTCCCTCTGGAAGATGGCTGGGGCTGAGGCCACGCCGAACGGTAGGCGCGTGTACTCGAAGAGTCCCATGGTAGTCAATATGGTGACATACTTCCGGGCGGCATCCTGGAGCACCAGCTGCTGGTAGGCATCTCGAAGGTCAAGCTTGGAGAACTTCTGTCCCCCGGACAGGGCCGACCAGAGATCTTCGATCCGAGGCAGCGGGTACTTTTCGACGGTAGCGACGGGGTTGATGGTGACCTTGAAGTCCCCGCAGATCCTGACGCGACCGTCTCGCTTGAGGACTGGAACAATCGGTGCGGCCCACTCGGAAGTCTTGACGGGCACCAGGATTCCCTCTCGCTGCAGCCGTTGCAGCTCCTGGGTGACCCCGTCCTTCAGGGCAAATGGCAGCGGACGCGGCTTGAAGAAGCGAGGCCGGGCTCCCTCGGGTACGTGGATGCCGACCGTCGTGCCGGCAAAGGTGCCCACCCCCGGCTGGAACAGGGACTGGAAGTCGGTCAGGAGGCTCGGGACGTCTTTCACCACGTGCAGCGCAGCTTCCTGGTACTCCGGCAGGCGAACACCCAGCGCGTGAATCCAGTTCCGGCCCAGCAGCGTCGGCGACGACCCCTTGGTTAGGTAAAGGGGAAGGATTGCCTCCATGTCGCCAAGGCGAACGCTGACTTGGGCCCGACCCTGGACCTGGGAAAGCTGCCCGGAGTAGCTGCGCAGCATGACGTCCGACGCCTCGATGGACACGCCAGGGAAGGTCCGCTTGAACAGCTTCCCGGCCATGACCGACACGCTGGCCTCTGTGTCCAGCTCCATGGTGATGGGGTGCCCGCAGATTTTGACTGACACCAAGTAAGGTGGCACGGACGATGGAGGCTTGTTCGTGTGCCACATGTCGAAAATCTGCGGGTCCTCTGCCACGACGTGGACCCTGGCTGAAGAGGGACCCGGGCCTGGCGCAGCTCGTCCCGGCCGCGTTCTCTTGCGACGGCCACCCTGGCCGCGGGCTTGGCTGGAACCCGGGCTTGAACCAGGCTGCTGCCGCTGCTGCTGGCCGCCGCTCGTCCTCCCCCCTCGGCAGACACGTTTTTGTTGTTGTTTACGGGTTTAATGGCGCAAGAGCAACAATGGCCATACTGCGCCAAACAAGGTGGGTCAATAAAAAAGGGTGAGTTGAATTAAACTATGGGGAAATAGTTCTATAATTTGTTTAAAAATCCTATATTTTCAAGAAAATCAAAAAGACGTTTGAATGAAATCAGAGGTCGCTCACCAAGTAGCAAGGCAGGGTGAAATGGAATACGATATTTGAAAAGGTCAGGAAAAAAGAATTTGTGCTGCTGCCGAAGACCAGGACAAAGAAATAAAATATGAAGGACAGTCAAAGGTTCACTGCAGAACTCACAGGATGGAGGTTCTCCACCAGTAAGCAGGTAGCCATGTGTAAGGTAGGTGTGGCCAATTCTCAGGCGGCATAGGAGGACCTCGTGGAATCTATTTTTGTTGTAAGATGTTTCCCAAGTACCAAGGTCTGGCTTGATGGTGTGAAGCTTATTATTAACCTCTGAATCCCACTCAGACTGCCACGATTGCAAGATTGCAAGTCTTGTAGGCATTTTTAAGTCTTGGTGGGGGATGCGTACATGAGACACCGGAAGATTTTGCGAAGAGACGGCCAGTTTATCTGCAGTCTCGTTGCCAGCAATGCCCACATGGCTAGGAATCCAGCAAAACCTAATATCATGCCCATCCTGTAGACCCTTCTGCACCTTACCACGCACAGTCAGGGTCAGCCGATTCTTTGTTGATAAAACAGAACATACAGCCCTAACTACACTCTGGGAATCTACAAAGATGATGGCTTTCTTTATTTTACTCTGAACTATATAATCAAGCGCCATCATGACCCCATATAGCTCGGCAGTAAAAATACTGGCAAGAGTGTTTAGACGGGTGACTTTGGAAAAACGAGAAGAGTATACAGCCGCACCAACATACATTGACGACTTTGCACCATCAGTGTAAAAATGATTATAATCTTTGTATCTTTCCTCCAATGCAAAGAATTCCTGCTGTAAAATTAAAGGTGAGACTCTTTGCTTCCTGAATTTTGTGAAACACCAGTCACAAAAAATGGGTTTGACATTCCATGGGGCAGTACAGTATGAACTATCCAAGAGGTTAAAATCATGAGTCAAATTGAGGGAGGAGCGAAGACTCTCGACACGAAGACTCAAAGGCCGCACAACAGTTGGCTTATGGTTAAAGAGGCGAGAAAACCTAGAGTTTTGAATACAACTGTAAGTGGGGGAGCTGGGGTTTGACAAAATTTTGTAAGCGTAGGTAAGGCTAAGCAGCTGTCGCCTTTTTTCAAGCGACATTTCATGACAGTCAACATACAAGCTAAGCACAGGGGAGGTGCGAAAAGCCCCAGATGCCAAACGCAGCCCAAGGTGATGTACTGGATCGAGCATTTTTAAAGCAGACGGTCTCGCAGAGGCGTAGACAATTGAGCCATAATCAAGGCGGGATCGAATGAGGGAAGAATATAGACGAAGGAGGCATTTCTTATCCGAGCCCCAGGACTTGTGCGAAAGAACTTTGAGTATGTTCGATCGGCAGACACGTGCGAGGTGCCCAGTTCTCCCGCACGTAAAGCATTGTGCTTGGGCGAACTGGCACTGTGAGGGGGAGTGGGCAGCACCGCAGCGGCTGCAGGCACCGCTCCTCGTCGCCATCTTGTTCACCGCCGCTTCCGTGGACGGTGAGCCGGCCGCACGCACAATCTCGCTGGCGTCCTTGGCTGCTGCTTCCATCGCCTGCGCTGCCTTCACCGCGTCGTCCAGCGAGGGGTCGGGAAGCTCCAGGAGTCGCGTCTGCATGGCGGGGTTGCTGATGCCTCAGACGAACCGGTCCCGGAGTAGCGAGTCCAACTGGTCGCCGAAGGCGCAGGTGTTCGCTAACCCTCGTAGCGCAGCGACGAACTGGCCGAGGGTCTCCCCGTCCCGGCGGCTCCGGTTGTTGAAGCGGAACCGCTCCATAAGCGTGGACGGCGCCGGGCTGAAGTGTGAGCGCAGTGTGGCGAGCAGCTCACACAGCGTTTTCACGTGCGGCGTGGCCGGCTTGAGGAGGTCGAGCAGGAGGCTGAAGACGCGGGTCCCGCAGCTGGCCAAGAAGATGTCCCGTTGTTTCGCCTCGGGCGTGTCGTTCGCCCGGAAGAACACGTGGACTTGTTCTTCGTAGACAGGCCAGGCGGACCCATCTCCCTCGAACGGCTCGAGCCTTCCGTACAGCGGCATGGCGACAGGAGCGGGTGGCGGTGGTCCGACTCTTTCGGCGGCGTGGGCCGAACCGTGCACGTTGTCAGCCTCCAGTGTCACGGTTCCTCGTCGCCAGTGTCACGATCCTTCTGGAACGTGGACGAAGGGGGCCGAAGCACCCGCCGAGAAGAGACGACTCGCAGCCTGGTTGTGAGGGTGGACGATGACTCATAGAGAAATATAGTACTACGTAAAGAGCGGACACTTCCATAGGCCCCAGCGGCCCAATTCAGCGTCAGCGAGCGCACCCAGCGGCCAGTATAGTCCCTAGTTGAGTGTTTAATGGATGGATGCACGCAGTAACCGCTGGCCAGATAAATGAATGGATTCAAGGCAAATTCTGGCGGTATTTTAGTATCGGGCAATAGCATGCGCCCTCTGGTTTAACGAGTCAGTGTTATTGTAACTACCATGGTTTTTTTTTTAATTGTTTTATAAGCATACCTTAATTGTACTGCAGAACAAAAGTCATCCAGCGCTACATATAATTCAAACTGACCGCACACCGAAAATTTTATTTTTACATTTGATCTAACTCTCTTGAAGGGACGACACCAGGGATTGACACACAAAATTATTTATTTTTGTAACTATTACAAGAAAAACAAACATCAACTATGAAGACAAGGAGTGATGTATGTTATTCATACATTACAAAAATAACAGTACACATGCAAAATGTATGAATAACGCGTCAACAGTTGTACACTGGAAAAGAAGTACTGTATTACAGCGAGACTTACAACGACAAATGCAGTATGATGGAGGGCATTTAAAAAAATTACCGTCCAAGTTCCAGGAAAGGCGCTTGCACATATGACCATGTGCTGAAAGGCGCTTGCACATATGACTGGCCCAGTGGCTTCTAAATTCAGTGACCGAATGCAAATGTCCGTCAACAAAGAAACTACAGTCACAATACTTCTTACTTATACCGCATACCATGACCGCAAGGGAAGAATGACTAGAAACCCGCACGGGACAAGCCGCGGAACCAACTCAACCTACACAACGAGGCAAGAGACACAGACCAAGCAGCCGGAGTATCCGCCCCTGTCCGCCCTCCGTCGAGTCCACGACTCCGAAGCCAACCGTCGTGCCGCAGCCATAGCCACAGCCGTTGAAGTCGTTCTTGAAAGTTTTCAAAGTTCGCAATAATTTTAAAAGTTTACTCTATACAATGAAGTTATTTATTAATATTAAATACCTGACAAATGTACAAAATAAGTGGCACTGTTGCGCCTACTAACGGCCAGTAGAGTTCCTAACTCCTGGGCCGCGAAACGGCTTGAGTGGCCACTCTTTACCTAGTACTATATTTCTCTATGGATGACTGACCGGGCGGCGTGCGTGCCACGGCGTTTATTCGCGCGGTGATCAATGTTGCCCGCCGAGCCTGGCGGCCACAGACGGGCGGACTGGAGGGGGTGCTACCTACTGGTTACATGTACAGGTCCCCTCAAAGTAAAATGGAGTGCCGGAGAGGCCACCGAACTGCATCACCGCGCTATCTAGCAACGCCGGCTGCAACTGATAGGCTACATCTGCACATGCGCACGTGTCTTCAGCGGGGGCCTCCGTTTTATTCTTCCAACCCATACGTTATCGGTGGCTCGAGCGGCGCAACGCTCTTCCTAAAACCGCCGCCTGATAGACTCGCCCCTCTCTCTCAATTGCGCTCAACGTTATCTCCCCGTGCGAGTCGGACACCTAGCGGTGTTTATCGGAACAGCGTTTGGCAGCTCGAGACGCCGATAATGCGAGGATCAAACAAGAAAGACGGAGGACACCGCGAACGCACGCGCGCGTGCGAAGACGGCCCCTATTTAGTTCCAGCCGGCCCTACTAGATAGCGCGGCGATGCAGTTCGGTCGCCGCTCCGGCGCTCCGTTTTACTTTGAGGGGACCTGCACGTAATTAGAGAATACGTGATCATCATGAACGGTGAAGAGGTACGCGTTCAGCGTGGGAAACCAACGATTTCGGCCGCCGCAGTTCCTATGATACATCCGGTTCTTCCCAGCTATCTGACAAAGAAAACACCGACGCACACACGCGCCGCTGATACGCACGCTATCGCAGAGGCGCGCTGGGAAGCTTCGGGAGGAGTCGACAGGAGCGCCATCTCTCAGTTTAGACATGAACCACTTCAGCAAGCGGGAGCGGTGAGCCCACTGCCCCACCCTAAGCCACTGTAGTAAACACCTTAATAAAGTGAACAAGAGGAGGGGTACTGAGCTCAGCGAGCTCACTTTGGGGTCTACTTGGACGGCAGGAGCTAGGACAGCTCCCTGCACAGCAAGAGAAGGGATGCATGCTGGTATGTCTTTTTCCGAAAACGAAGTATCCATCACGGCAGCACAACACCAGACCAGCAGCGCACTAGATGAATCCCAGGATTGCAGTCGGTCTGTCTGCTCAGACAACGCTAACATGGACAGCGAAGATTCCGGATGTGAATGGCGCAGATCCGACAAGGAAGCGCTGTCGTTCAAAGAGCAGCGACTCGTCTTCAGACGTTCCGCAACAACCAAAGAAGCAAGATAACACCAGCCTCACCGTCATCTTCGTTCCTATAAAAGAGGAGACCAGGCTTACAGCGCTCAACAGCCTGAAAGCTTCCAAAGCTCTTGAGAAGCTCTGCCAAGAGTGCATCATCCAAGTGCGCCCCAAAGACCGACTGAACCTGATAGCTGTTGATTTTCGCAACCGGCAGGCAGCGGAAACTCTACTGAACACTGCAACGCTCTGCCCTGTTCCATTATCATTAAGAGCCTACCCACCACTGCCAGGGTCCATTTCGTATGGTGTCATCCAAGGCGTCCACGCTGCAGTTACCGAAGACGAGATTGCATGAAATCTTCCCGCGGAAGACACATGCTGCAAGATTGCGAACGTTCGGAGACTTGGACGCTCCGCGTCGTGAAGATCGCCGTCACCAGTACTAAGCTCCCGATTGCTACGCGCTTCTAGGGCACGTCCGTTATCCAGTCTCACCGTTCACATACATTCCGTTACAATGTCACAATTGTAACGGAGTTGGCCTCAAGAAAGCCGCCTGCCAACGTCCGAAGGCCTACTGCCGTTGTGGGCACAACACCATGACGGCACGGGTGCTGATGTCAGTCCACGACAGTAAAATGCGCCAACTGCAGTGGAAAGCACCAGGCCACAACACATGACTATCCAAAGTGGATTAAAGAGCGTGATATTATAGCATACCCCAAGAAGAATTCAGTGGGATTCCGCGAAATGAAGTCAGCCTTGGATCCTAAAAAAAAAAGGTCTAGCTCCGCTGAGATCATAATGCAAGACGAATCAGAGCCAACGATCTCTAATTCAGACGCCAAAAGCTACGCTTCTGTCATCGCTGAGGATCATCAGAAAAACAATTGTCATCAACAAAGTACCACTGAATGATGTCCCAAGTGACGAAAGGCCAATATTGTCGACGCAGCAGCCTTCCTCGGAGGCGCTTCCAAGGCGTCAAACCACAAAACGAAGCACTGAAAGGAAAGGACGCAACGAGACTTCAGGCTTACCCATCGGAACGACACTCGCCTGGGTCTCTATTATCAAGACAGTTGCAAACATATCCCTGGCAATATTTTCTAAACTTGAAGTCTCGTGGGCCCGAGCAATTGCTACAATCTTGCAGGCAATGCTTCCCTTTCTGGGGGCATGCTAGTGGGACCAAGTAACGCAAATGCGCCACGCCGTGAACAGAAGACATTGATCAGACAAACAGCTCTAATATCTCGCCAAAAGAATAGCACTCGTCAACAAAGGCGCAGTCCAGTGTTTTCTTCCTTATAGATTGTAAATGGGCTGCGCACGCGCTTACCAGAGATGCGTGAATATTTAAAAACTGAGCGTGTTGATGTCCTGGCTTTTCAAGAAACGAATGTCGTACCTGAAAAAGAGCACCTTTCTCCCTATGTGTTCTACCACAGTTCCGCCATAAATTCAAATGATACGTCACGAGTGGCGATACTTGTTCGTGATGATGTATATCATAACCCAATAGACCTTTGAGATTTGAATTTGGCCATGGAGGAGCACTCCGGCGTAATTGTTAAAATAAGAGTATGCGAAAGAACGACTGCCTCAGCTTACATCACGCCACACGAAATCTGGAAGACAGAAGTGCTGGAAAAGATTAAAAAGAGAAGCCGCGGTCAGCTCATCATCTGAGGAGATTTTAATGCACACAACGAGGTTTTCGTTGGTATAGAAACGGATGCCACAGGACGAAAGCTAGAGGCTACCATGGCAGATATGCAACTTCGAGCTCTAAATGATGGGTTTTCCACATTTCGTAAGAAAGGGCTCAGCCCCTCTACCATCGACCTGACATTGGTATCATCCGAAATATTTCGCTTATAGACGGCTCGTGCTTTCGCCATTGAGAGCGGCAACTATGAAGATCTGACATCTTGTATTGCGAAGTGCCTGAGACTTGCCACGCGCTTCGTCACGGTGCCCGTTACATGTCTTGCACCTGACTTGGAATGGCTAAACCTCCGCGCAGTCTGAAGACAGGCACAGTAAAGGGCACTTAGCACTGACCCCTTTGGGACTGGACGCGCTACAACCGGATCTATGCTAAATTTAGAACACATACGAAAAAAACTTCGAAGGTGTAAATGGAGACAATGATGCGCATCGCTCGGCGGTGCTGGTGGTAGTAGACGTGCTTGGAGATTCGTTCGAGCCCTCGCCGGCGCGAAAATACCGCGTCATCTCATTACAGGTCTTGCAATCAAGTCTGGTTGGCCCATGACAGTGGTGGCGGAGCTATTAGCGGACAAATTTTCTCGGCAGTCATCCACTCCGTTACAGTACCGGGAGCAGTTAGGACGACTGCCACAAGTTCCACTCATCGAAGATCAAAATAACGAGGCAATGTTGGCGAGCCAATCCGATTTCACTCTGGCGGAGCCCACTGAAGCCCTTCACAAGTGTAACAGAAAGAGCGCACCAGGACCGGATGGTATAACCTACCAAGCGCTCAGAAATGTCGATATTGCGTACCACCTTGATGATCTTGAAAAACTGAACCTCGTATGGACAACCGGCATCATTCCTGACGCATGGAAGAAGTCAACCATCATCCTTATACTCAAACAAGGGAAACCGGCCGTGCTGCCGTCGTCTCACAGACCGGTCTCACTTATAGCCGCGTCCCACTAGAGCGACAGACAGCAACAAACGACAGCGACACACGACAACGAGCGACAGACGACACCGACAGACAGCCTGTTTGTCGGAGTCCGCCGTCCCACTTGGCGGACACGACGCAGAACACGGGGACAAGGACACTTGTCTTTTAGTAAAACTGGAGTTGTCAACAAAACACTCCAAAACACACAGACAAACGGAGTCTGGCGACGCGGTTTTCGTTTTTTGCTCTTTGGGCATAAAACGCGCCGACAAACACTGTGAAAGTGGAGACGATTACTTTATTTCGTGATTAAAGCTTCCGCTTGTCTTCATTTGCCGTTGGCGACTTTCCACAAACAGTCGTGACAATCGACACCAAACTTTTTCCGAACTAGAATACCCGAATCGTTCCTTTTTTGGGTCGTTCGAGGAATTCTAGGTGAGCGCCACGCAATTTCACGCCGATTTTGAGGATGTTTAAAACTTCCTATCCGAATGATCGAGGGCAGGCGTTTTTCGGAGGACAATACGGCATACTGATATCACAGAGCGTGATGACAAGTCTCTCGTCTGCCGGAATGGCTTGCCGCGGAACGTCGTGTCCCGCGACGTTCCGCGGAACGTCCTTCCTTCGTGGTGAGCGGTCTTACTTTGGTCAGTCCTCGAACATGAGTGTATCCATCCTGATGCAGGGGCGTACGTAGACCTCGGCATCTTGAAGCACCACCTCGCGCACCAAGTTTTGCGAGCAAAACCAGTCATAGCAAATTCCCTTTCGCTACACGACCACCCGGCGCCAGCAAGCAAGCCGCGCCCGCGACCACTACGAGCAATCGAGGGACCGGAACTGCGGGAACGAGGAGTGGCCGCCAAGGCTTCTCTGAAGGTCGAGCGGCGGAGCGAGCCACGGGGGGAACGGGAGGAAGGGTAGAAGGGAGAAAAGGGAGGCAACAGAATGCACAAGCGGGTGAGGAGGATAAGTTTGTCTCCGAGACATGTTCCTCAGTGGGACTGCTTGCTGTGCTTCAAGTCCAACGACAGACAAGAACTCGTCCGTCGTCGATCGTTTGTCGGCGCTTGTCGGCGATTGTCGCGGGCGTTGGTCGTTGCAGTGGGACAGCATCGGCGACACGGAACTTTGTGGTGTCGTCGGACAAAAATCAGTGTTCGTCGCTCTAGTGGGACGAGGCTATTACAAGTTGTGTAGGCAAACTACTTGAACGGATGGTCCTTCGGCGCCAAAGGCGCATAACCATGAACGGTTACAGTGGAGGTCCACGATGTCTGTCTGTGTTTCAAGATTGACACTGGAGCCGAGGTCGCGGTAATTCCCGAAATCGTGTTGTTAAGAATGGAACCTTCGGCGACCTTCTTCCGAGTTTCAACGCTGCGGAAACGAGTCCAGAAACGAGTCACGATCTGCCCAGGACTGTCGCCCACCTGTCGAAGCCTGTCCAAAACGAGTCTCAACGCGTCCGTGACGTCAACGGGACGTGTGTGTGTGTGCGTGTGGGTTCGTGCGCTCCGGAACGGGAGAGAGGCATGGCCTAACTGCGGAGAACCATGGCTACGACGCACTTCTGGCTACGACGCGGCGGACTTTGCTGCAACGCACTTGGCGGTTGCACCTGCTGCCCTGGCGGAGAGTGAGGGAGAAAACGGACCCTATATAAGGCGGAGCGTGAGGCTGCTCCGGTGTTCTCTCGGATTTGACGACTGTATCGCAACCATGTAATTAAACCGTTCGTTACGTTACCAATTCTCCCACCTCCACTGGACCCCTGGGTTCTTCACTTCGGGGAATGGTCGTCGTCACGAGCCAGGAAGCCCCCGGACGTGCGGCTTAAACCCCGCCTCGAACAGTGTACAATCAACACTTTGGACATGCCCCTTTGACCGGACCGACGAAGTGCTTAAGGGGATCTGGTCAAGACAAGCTGCACGGTGTTGGATTGCTGCATGCTGATATGGTGTTTCGGACAAACAAGGTGACCACTGATATCTATGTCCTGAAGAATCTTGAACTTCCACTCTTGTCAAGACGCGACAGCGAGACGTTCGGAGTGGTCAAGGGGCTCAATAATGTGTCGACTTCCAACTATAGAACAGTCAATGCTAAAACTGAGTTCCCTTCACTGTTCACGGGCCTTGGATGAGTGAAAATGCCTTACGAGATAAGGTTGCGCCAAGATGCTGTACCTTTTTTGTTTGCATCACCAAGAAGGATTTCAATACCGCTCATGGACAATGTAAAGTCGGAACTTGAAAATATGCTTCAGCGTGACGTCATAGAACCCGTTAATGAACCTACTGACCGGTGCTCCCCTATGGCAGCGGTCAGAAAACCCAACGGAAACTACAGAATGTGCGTCGATTTCACATCGTTGACGAAGTACGTTGAGAGAGAACTTCATCCCCTTCCTGTCACCCATCATATTCTAGCACAACTGGGAAACGCTAAGTTCTTCTCGAAGCATGACGCGAATTCCGGCTTCTGCAAGTTTCAACTAGCGCCAGAATTGCAAATCCTGACGACATTCATCACTCATTTCGGGAGATACAAGTTCAAACGAATTCCGTTTGGTACCATGTCCGCACCGGAGTTCTACCAGAAGAAAATGAGCCAACTCTTGAGTGGCATCCAGGGCCATGCATGCAACCTGGATGGCATCCTCGTGTACGGCTCATCCAGGAAGACTAAGAGAAGTCCTTCCAAGGCTACAGCAAGTGGGAATAACGCTAAACGACACCAAGTGCGTTTTTGAGGCGACCCGAGTTACGTTACTTTGTCATGTCATCGACCAAACTGGGGTCCCCTCCGACAAGGAAAAGCTTGAAGCGATCAAGATGATGAAAGCACCAACGAACGCAAGGCAACTTAAGAGCTTTCTGGGCATGACAAACTACCTCTGGAAATTTGTGCCACATTTAGCAGAAACTTCGCATCTTCTCACGGCGCTTCTGAGCTCTAAAAACGAATGAACTTGGAAACATTAAAAACAGAAAGCTTTTGACACCCTCAAACTAGCGCTGCCTTCAACACCAGTACTCGCTTTGTTTGACCCCGAGAAACTTACAGTTATCTAGGCGGACGCCTCACCCTATGGTATCGGAGCAGTACTACGACAGAAGCAGAGAGACGACACACACAGTCCAGTGGCTTATGCGTTAAGAGCCCTCAATGAGACGGAAAGGCACTCACGAAGGTTCAGGTGTTGTGTGGAGCTGTGAAAAGTTCCGTGATTACATCACTGGAAGAGTCGTGATAGAGACGGACCACAAGCCGTTGGTCCAGATTTTCTCAAAAAAATGTCTGGAAGACATCCCGGTTAGATCGCAGCGAATGAAACTACGCATTATGAGGTACAGCTATGACATTGGACATATCAAAGACAAAGACATCATCGCCACTGATGTCTTGTGAAGACACCCTCTAGCTGAATTTCCGGAAAGAGAACTGGAAGAGGAGATTAGCGCATACGTTCGCGGCATAACCTCTGATATATCAGCTACTGACCGGAGATTATGGCAAATGGAGGAAGAACAAGTAAACGACCACGTTTTTCAGCTCTTATCACGATACAGTGCTGAATAATTGTCTGACAAAAACAAAGTAGACCTAACCTGTAAAACCTTTTGGCAATACAGAAATGATATTTCCACGAACGAAGGACTTCTAATGAAAAGATCCTGGACAAAATACACCGTGGATACCAGGGCATCACCAAGTGCAGAGGAAGCGCACGCAAATCTGTCTGGTGGCCTGGATTATCCACACAATTGAAGACCTCGTCCGAAAATGCCCATAGTGCATACAGGAAACAAGTAACAGGCGAGAACTGCTAATTCCAATGACCTTGCCAGGAAGTCCATGGCAACAAGTCGGCATGGACCTATTTGACCTCTCAGGAAAGGGGTATTTGCTCGTCACCGACTATTACTCAAGATTCCCAGAAGTTGCGCCACTCACAAGTCTGTCGACGACATCTGTAATTGACCACCTGAAATCGATCTTCGCCAGACACGGAACGCCAGAAAGAGTATTTAGTGACAATGAACCACAATTCCAAAAACTTGACTCGTCACGATTCCACAAATTTTCTCAAGACTGGGGCTTCCATCACAAGACTTCCAGCCCGAGATATCCACAAAGTAACGGCTCTGTGGAGTCAGCCGTCAAAACAATTAAACGTAGTTGGAAGAAGACAGATGATGCCTATCGCGAACTCCAAGCCTACCGGGCCACCCCTTTTGAAAACGGCTACAGTCCAGCGGAACACCTGGTGGGGAGACGAATAAGAACGTTACTCGCTACGATCGGATGCAGTTTAAAACCAGTGATTCCTAATCACCTTACTTCTAAAAAACTGGGAGGAAAACAACAAAGTAAAGGAAAAAATGAACTTTGACAGAAGACACGGAACCGACCGTTGAAACCACTGCAAACTGGTCAGCGCGCATGGATCTCAGACAAGAAACAAATGTGTCATATTTCAACACCTTCGGATGCGCCACGTTCATAGCTGGTTGTGAACGACCGGAGAGTTCTAAGGTAAAAGCGACTACACTTGGTTCTCGTACCAGCTACCTCATCACCTGAGCGCCTGAGCACGCCATACCTCAAGGATCACTACCCGCTTCCGAGATCACGGCATTTATTCCCACATCTACGGGACTTCTAACAACACGCAGTGGTCGCATTGTAAAGCCTGTCGATAGGCTAGATTTTTTTTTAATTGAGGGAGAGATGTGCTATAAGCGTATAACAGCAGCGCACTTGCTGCATGCAGATTGGAGCGGTGAAGGAAGACGGAGATAAACGTTTTTTGCTCGTGTGCTCAATCTGGCTGGTCGATACTATTCTCCGTTTAACGAACACTGTAGTTTCACCTTGTGTTGTATCGCGTCGAAGGCTAGAAGCACGAGTTCATAGCGTTGGCGGCTGCCCTTAATGCGCGAGAGCTTGTGCCGCCTACATGTGCCCTAGAGCCAGGAGCTCGCGCTTGTAACCTATCCTGCGGTACATCACAAGGTGAAATAGAGTATTAGCGGCGAGATGTTTTGGTGGCGCCCTCCTGTAATTCCCCCTTGTGACGTCATTACCTTGCAAACAACAAGTTCGATGGTGTTTGTTATTAGCATGGTGGAAGCTTGAAATCATTGCGCACTCAAAGGAACACTGCCAACACCGTCAAAATCAAAGTTCTTTCATTCCTCTTATTTCCATCGATCATAAATCCCCTTTCCAACGTCATAGTCAGTGTTCGGCCAATCGTGGAAGGCCGACCACAGCGACGCTTTCGGTCGCGCACGGGGCTAATAGAGCCACTCTATATGGCAGCGTAGCTGCCAGAGTAGCGCCACGCTTTTCCCTGTGCCGCTTTTCACCGCGATTGGTCACACGCGGTACCATAGTAACGAGCCGAGCTGGCACCGTGCCCATAGCAACCAAGTGATCAGTACTCGTTACGTGACCTCGCAAGAGCCGTGATGTCACCGGTAAGATGGCAGCGCCCAGAGCTGGTCGATGCGAGTTTGTATGGTGCGCGGAGTTGTGATGTGCCGCTGCTTGCCGACGATTTCGGACTTCTTCGTGCTCTCTGACGCAGGTATAACGTGAAGATCTGAAAGAATGAGACTTTATACCTTTTCTGTGCAAGATCGCTCTGGATTTTAACACCTGTGCGACAGCATCAGTCATATCGCCGTAGTGGGGCTCGGATTCCCGGATGCGTTCGAGCATCAATAAGACTTTTAGCATGCAATTTTCGCATACCCCTAGCTTTGTTTGAACGTTGGAGTGTCTGAGAATCGATGCGAAATGTATGTGTCACATGTTGGGCATTGAGAAAGTTGTTTCAGCCCCAGGTAACCGCATAATCACAGAAACGTTTTGCGAGGAAGCTCCTGCGATATTTACGTTTTGTACTAATCAACGATTTTACAATATAGCTTTTAGAATAAAATGTTCGCATTTTTCTAGCTTCCTTTGAAAGTTTAAATTCTGAGAATCAAAACGAAAGGTAAACGTCGCGTGTAGGGCCTATGCGAAGTTGTTTCAGCCCTGGTTCACCGAATAATCACATTGACTTTTAGCAAAAAAGTGCCTGCGATCTTTAACCTTTTGTACTAATCGACGAATGTCCGAATCGGCAGTTCTGAAGACTTTGATATAACGTGCTTTCGTTGCAATCGCTTGCACTTGATCGCAGTGTTTCTTGGTTCTTTTTTTTTTTTTTTTTCAAGTGACAAGCTGGCGTTTGCTCAAATGACGTATCTGAAATATCCTGCTAAATAACAATGCATTAACATATACTATTAAATTTAATGCTCAGAGGTGTGTTCGTCTTTTTAATTAACAAGTTACAGACAATTATTTCTTACGAATGTAATATTTATTTTTTGTAGCTGGGCCCGTCTTGTGCTAATTAATGTCAGTGTGCTATGCTGTTATCATTAGTGATGGGACGAATCACCAGAGATTCGGATTCGGACAGATTCGGAAATTTCCGAACTTCCCGTGACGAATATTCGGCAGATTCGGAGATTCGTCAGATTTGTCGCTGGTTGCGGACGGCAGCGTGAGCCTTGTCGTAAAGGCCGGTTCAGACACTTGCGTTTGAGTGTGTTTGACTGCGTTGCGTCGAGAACCGAAAGCGAGTCACCGGTGCATCTGTGCTTCATATGAAGCCTGGGATCCAATTCAAGGAATCATCTTGGCACGCGATGTAAACAGCAGGGATGTCCTGGTTTCTCGAAGCCGCAACGCAGTCAAACGCAGTCAACCGCAACTCTCTGAACCTGGCTTAAACCTCGCGAATGCGGTCAGTTGTGTTTTTTTTTTAGGTACTGTTACTGCATATAACCAGATTTCGTCCTGTTTATTTCAACGTATGGTTTACTGTCATTCTAAACCCTGGCACGCGCCCAGGTACAGCTGAGCTGATCGGTGTGATTGACGTACCTAACCAATGCACGTCTCGGTTGCTGTGCGGTTTCGCGGTGATGGGCAAAATGTAGCGAAATGCTATGTATTATACATAATGTGGCGCAACGCACAATAAATATATTCAGGCAAGGAAATGATTCGTCTGCTTCTCTAGAGCTGCGTATGTCTGTACCTGTAAGGCGCGAGAGCGAGATGAATGTTGCTCGTCACAACTTCGACCGCGTACTGGCACCGGTGGCGAAGAAAAACGTCGCGCTGTCGTTTCTCCGTTCTCGGCAGCAAGTTTTGTATCCGTGAACTTTATTTGATGAAAAAGAAACACAACACAGGGGTCTCCAACGCAACTTTATTGTTCGGAAACAAACACTAACTAAATCGGATATCATTAACGAGAAAGGTACAAATGCAGTACAGGAGACTAAAAGTACGGCGCAAGGAGTTTCAGATTGTCTCCACACATTGAAGATAATCGAATCGAACATACTCACTTGTATGGTGTGTGCCACTATGAAAGTAATTATGGGCACGAAATGTGTCTGTACCAAACAGCACGTACGGCGTCGATCTCTTCCGGCGCTAAAAACATGCGCTTGTATATCCACGTGCACCAAGCATGCCTATTTTGATTGTAATCCGGAACCGAAACCAATTTTTCCGCGATATCTGGCTATTGTTCTCGACAAACATCCAAAATATAAACAAAGCGGAACATTTTATTTTTTAATATTATATTATATTACCATATTATTTTTTGCACTTTGTAAAATTTAGTGAATTTAATATCACGAAAAGTGGAAACACTCATCCATAGAGTTATTATAATCATAATAACTCTATGCACTCATCAACGTGATCTGGCAACCATGGCAACGCTCCGAATCTTTCCGAACTTTTCCGAATCGCTTGAGATTCGGCTACTCTTCCGAATCCTTCCGAATCTTCAGATTCGGCTCCGAATCTCGATTCGGATGACGATTCGTCCCATCACTATACTCCGTTTCACCTTATGTTGTACCGCAGACAAAGCTAGAAGCGCGAGCTCATAGCGTTGGGAGCTACTCTTAACGCACGAGAGCTTGTGCCGCCGAGATGTGCCCTAGAGCAAGGAGCTCGCGCTTGTAGCCTTTTTTGCGGTGCATCATAAGGTGAAACAGAGTATAGTTATCATCATGTGTGTATGGTTCTAAATATCCTCTTTGCAACGCCTACAAATGCCAAAATGACGTCAGCCGACCCCAGCTCACGCATTGAACACAAAAACTGCGTCACTCGGACGCGAGAGCTCGTCAACAATCAATTCGTCGACGAATATTTGAATTTGCGTTCGTGGCCAGTGAGTGACCTGTCGAAAGTTATTATCACTTGCGAGCGCTAACTTCTATGGTGTGCTTAGAAAGCACGGTCGGAGCTTGGGGTCATCGCACCGGTGCCCTAGCATGTCACGACCGCGTGATTTCACAGTTCGCTTTTGAGTTGAGAATTACAGATAAGTAAGAAATTAAAAAAAAAAATCAATCCATGTCCCCTTTAACACGGATATGTGTGTTACACCAGATAAAAATATTGACTTTTTGCATGCCGTTAAACTTCCGGACGACCACTTGGCCTGTGGGCAAGAACACCTCATATCCGGCGTCCGTCTCTTTTGGTGGCATTAACAATCCTCTGGAGACCAGCATGCTGTTCTTCTCGGTTTAACCCCGTCGACTGTACATCACCCAAACGAGGTTGAGACCGTCGTCGACGTCGCATCTTGAATGGATGATTGGGTTTTGAGTAAAAATCATACTAAGCACACAATCGCTGACTATGTGGCAGTCGAGCAGCAGTCATGTCTCGAGGCAATCGTCCTGTCGTGGCCGGCGTACTCGGATTTTGTTCCATAGGAGCGAAGTCCGAAAGTACAAGGACGGTACGTACATCCCACGAAGCGGCCGCAATCCCGGCGGTGCAGAAAAAACCTCGCCTTGTCCGTGCACCTACGATACTTAGTGTCGTATTTCCGATCAGGAATTGAGGAGCTCGAAGGTTAAAACAAGCTTTTTTTAAGCAGCATCGCAGATCGTTCCGCCTGGTTCGATCTCCCGCGCGTGAGTGTCCCCCGCGTGCCTCGCGTATCCCGTGCGTTGCTGATGGCCCCATTGTTCGCTTAGCGCAATCTGTGAAGATAACGATACACGACACCTCCCTTTCTTGAGAAACGAGTCGCTTGCTTACAAGTTAAGGCGCTGAGGTGGCCTCACTGCTCGGCCACTGCGTATGGTTCGGCAGGCTTCTCCTGCACTGCCTACTTTAACACTGCTGGCATTGTTTCCCTGAGTCTCTGTCTGTAGGTGTGCTCTTTTGCGACGCAAACTTCCATCAGCTGTCTGCACTATGTAATATCTCGGAGTATGTGCAGGTCCCACAACGGCTCCTTGTTGTTGGGCCCCTTGTCTGATGTAAACTATTTCCCCTGGCTGCAAGGGTGATCTCTCTCTCACTCGGTGCCGAACATTGTAGTTCGCTGCTTCTTTTTCTCGGAGTGCTTTGTTCCGTTGTCGGTACCTGAATCCGTATCTCCATTTTGGTTCGAGTCTGTCAGGTATGGTCGGAACATTCGTTTTTAATCTTCGGCCCATGAGAAGTACCGCAGGTGAGTAACCCTCGGGACCCGGCGTTGCTCTGTGTGCCAGAAGACCTTCGGCAACGTTGTCGAATTGCCTGAGGATGTTCTTGGCTGTTTGAACAGCTCTCTCCGTCTCGCCATTGCTCTGTGCGTAATGTGGGCTAGATGTCACTTGCTCTACTCTCCAGTCACTCAGAAATCGTTTAAATTCAAGTGAACTGCACTGTGGGCCGTTGTCCGACCGAATCAAATCCGGGACGCCGTAACGAGCGAACAGGTGATCGAGAAAATGGGTGACATGCTTCGTTTGTGTCCCATGAAGTTCTTTGAGCTCAAAAAACTTGGAGTGATAGTCAACAGCCATGATCTAATTCCTTCCCTCAAGGTGAAACAAATCAGTGCCAACTAGTTGCCATGGACGTTCCGGGAGAGGAGTCTACAAATCCTCTTTGGTTGGTACTTCACGGTGTCTCTCACAGGTAGGGCATCTGCTCACAAATACCTCAATATCCTGGCTGATTGCGGGCCACCATGCAGTCTCTCTCGCCCTTGATCGACATCTGACGATCCCCTGGTGCCCTGTGTCAAGGTGTTTTAACACTTCCTGGCGTAGTGTGGGGGAAAAGACGAGTCTCGTACCTCTGAGCAGGAGCCCCTTTACTACTGACAGTTCGTCGGCCGCGCTCGCATATTTCCGTACTTCTGGCGTTAATGTCTCTGCTTTTGGCCATTTTGTTGCACAGTAGTGCATTACGAGTGAAGTCGTTGCATCTTTTTGCAACTCGGCTCTGGTCTTGTTCAGCATTGACGAGACTGGCAGCTGCTGGATTGACAAAAGTTCATAATCTTCGATGACTGAAACAAGGTTCTCACCAGAACACTGTAGTGGTTTTCGTGACAGCACGTCAGCAGTGTGCATGTCCTTACCGGGTATGTGCGAGATTGTGAAATCGTACTCAAGTACTCGCACGCGAAACCGCTGGAGTCTCGGTGTCATTTCGTCAATCCGCTTCGTCGAGAACAAAGACACCAATGGCTTATGATCGGTCTCGATGTGGAAACGTAATCCGAGCACGTATATTCTGAAATGTTCGCATGCCCAAGTTGCAGCGAGTGCTTCTTTTTCAACCTGAGCATAATTTTGCTCTGTAGGCGACAGCGCTCTTGAAGCGTATGCAACTGGCTGGCGTTTCCCTTCCTCGTCCGTTTGGAGGAGCACGGCACCTAAGCCATACGACGACGCATCCGCTGATATTGTCAGAGGCTTTCGAGGATCGTAGTAAGAGAGGACGGGAGTTGTCGTTAAGTCTCGCTTGATCTCCTCAAACGCTCTCCGTTGAGGTCCGTGCCAACACCAACTTGTCTCGTTGAGAACCAGTTCTCTAAGTGGTTTGGTCTTTTCGGCCACTCTTGGAAGAAACTTTGCCAACTGATTGACCATACCCAGGAAGGATCTGAGATCAGTCGTATTCTCTGGGGGTGGCATCTTCCTGATGGCTTCCGTCTTCTCAGGATTGGCGGTAATGTCATCACTGTTCAAGATGTGTCCAAGAAACTTGACACTTGTCTTCCGAAATTCGCACTTGCGTGGATTTAGAGTCATTCCAGCTTCCTTGAGACGCTGAAAGACGGCAACGAGCATAGCGTCGTGATCCGCTTTGTCCTTCCCAAACACGAATATGTCATCTTGGTGGCAAGCCTGTCCAGGCAGTCTCTCCAGGCAGTCCCTCCAGACCCCCAGATGAGCACGTCATCCATGTGACAGACGAGTCCGTCGAGACCTTCTAGGATCGATGCCATTCGTCTCTGGAAGTGCTCGGGAGCTGAAGATATGCCAAACGGCAAACGGTTGAAACAAAACCGCCCGAATGGCGTGATGAAGGTGGTAAGAAGCTTGCTGTTTTCGCTGATAGGGATTTGCCAGAATCCTGAATTGGCGTCTATTTTTGAAAACAACTTCGCTCTTTGAAGCATGCCCAACGTGTGCTTCACGGCAGGAATCGGGCGCCATTCTCGCAAAATGAATTTGTTCAGTTCCGTGTAGTCGACGCAGATGCGGAGTGCTCCAGATGGTTTAGGCACAACCACCATTGGCGCGCACCAATATGTTGGCTCAGCAACCGGTGAGATCACTCCTTCACTCTGCATACGAGCGAGTTCCTGCTTTGTTTTCTCATAGAGTTGCAGGAGTACCCTTCGAGGAGACGTTAGCGCAAACGGTTTGGCGTCGTGCTTTAACTTGACGTCGTATTCTTCTTTCAGGGATCCGAGACCACGGAAGAGGTTCAGATATTCGGACTCGACGTTTTCTTTTTCGATGACGCCGACCCGTGCCGCGAGTTCGCTGAAAACGTCTAGGTTTTCAATCTCAGGTTTCCCCAAAAGTGGTGATTTTAGACTTCGGAGTATGTACACATCTTCGAGACTTTCTCGTTCCTTGAGAGTCATCTTTAGCCGCACCATGCCCACCACGATGAGTGGTTTACCCGTCGAGGGGGCGTCTCGCTGGTAGCAGCCGTATCTCTGTAACCCGTTGAGCCGGCGTCTCGCTGGTAGCAGCTGTATCTTTTTGAACAAGGCGTGGAAGAGGTCTTCCGGAAGTACGGTTTCGTCCGCTCCTGCGTCGACCTTGAACACAACTTCCTTGCTGTTTGCGATCCCAGCCACGTCCAATTTTGAAGAGTTTTCGTCCTTTGCGAGGCCCAGAAAACCTGGTTCTTCTTGAACGCTGCGGACAGTTGGTGTCGAACGGCAAACGGTGGCGAAGTGTTCCATTCTTTGTGCATTTTTTGCAACTAGTATCCTTTGCTGGACAGACACTTTTAGAATGACGTTCGCGGCCACACCATCCGCAAGATCCTCTCTGTTTCTTGCCGCTTGAGGCTTTTGCAGTCTTTGACGTTGAAAGGCCTGATGCTTCCGCGGGACTTTTACCTGGATTCTTTCGTGTGAACGGTTGGCTTTTCCCGGCTCGCACGTTGTCTACGTTGACTTTTTGTGCTTGTTCGTTGTGCATTTGTACCTGTTGCTGACGAACAGTCTCGTGTTGGCAGTGCAACGGTCAATGCTTTCAGAAGGTTTAGGTCTGCGTCGAATTGCAGCCTTTTGAGCACCTTTCTATCTCTAAGGCTAACGACGAGTCTATCTCGGATGAGTTCTTCCCGAAGGACCCCGTAATTGCAGGTGTCTGCCAGTGCATGCAATGCAGTGACGAAGTCTTCAACTAACTCACCGTTTTGCTGAATCCGGGTGTTGAAGCGCGCCCTTTCGAAGATAATGTTCTGATGGGGAATGAAGTAGGTGTCGGACTTGCTCAGGACCACTTTGAAGTTCTCCTTTTCAGCGTCGCTGAGTGCGAACGTGTTGAACACCTCTTCGGCTTGGGTGCCCATAAGGTAAACCAGTGCGTCGACTTGGTTTGCTTCCGGTCTTTCGTGCAGCGCCGATGCCGTGCGGTAGCGAAGGAATCTTTTCTTCCAGGTTGGCAAGTCATTTGGAGTTGCAAAAGCAAATTTCTCCGGCGGCGTAATCTCGAAGGATGCCATGGTCTCGGGCTTCGTTCTCCTCAGCGGCGTACCTGAAGCTTGGCTATGGTCGAATGGGCAAATCAGGAGCTTGGAGGCGTTGCCATGGTTGACCACTTACGCTTTGGAGAAAAGTAGCTTCACTTCTGACACCATGTTCTATTCTGCGAGTCGCAGAGTAAAGACCCCATGACCGGCAAATGGGCAATAGAAATCATAACATTTATACCATCAAAAGAACACCATCCTATTTACAGATCGAACATCAAACAGCCAGTTAGGCCAGCGGAGCATCATCCTCGTGAGCCCAGCGTCACTGCTTGTGACCACCGATGTGACACGCGCAAACGCAGCCGTGCTATGTCACACAAGCGCCACTCGCGGCAGTCTACACGTCTGGCTTCACACGGCCGATGGGGCGCCGCCGACGCTTTTTCCACTGCCCCTATATTCTAGTTCACTGTAACCCGAGCATTGCGCGGGCACTCGATTTACGCTCGTGATAATCGATAGCTTGAGAAGCATTCGGGTAGTGGCCCATGTCCAATCACTGCAATGAGGACAATAGCCGAACCATAACAATACCCGGAACTCAGCGCGTGTTCTGTGCCTTGCCAACCCCAGCGCGCGGCTCTGATCAATATTGACCTCATATAATCGGCTACATACCACCTGGCTGCTTGTTCTGGCTGCGAGTTGAAGGGGTGAACGCTGCTCGTTTATTTTTTTTTTGTGTGACTTCTATTACGTGTGGTGAAAAAGGAACGGTTGTTCACAGGTCAGTAACGTAAAGGATCCGTCCTAAGCGGCATTTGCGCAAAGTACAAAAATGGTTGGATCGCCCTTGACGTTTCGCACACTTGCATTGAGTCCGACGGGGTGCAAGGGTTGCTATGGCAACAGCTGCGTCGTCTCCAACAAAAACAGTTTTTACTCGGTTTTGTTGGAGCCGACGCAGTTGTTGCCACAGCAACCCTCGCGCTCGGTCGAATTCAACGCCCGAAACTGTACTTGAAATACTGGAGACCTAGAAATACTGACGTGGTTTTACAACACACAAAATAAAATAAATCTAATCACCCCCCCCCCCTACTTAAAAAAAAAAAAAAAGTTTTTCCGTAATTATGTTTTTGAAGTGTTGATTGTGAGCAACATTGCGCATTTGCAGCATTATTTTACGTCCAATGATTGAACGAATTTAGGACCTGGAAGAAGGCACAGGTGCACTTCGCATTTCACACAGTAGAAAGACTTAATTGTTACTGGATCTGCAATATTTGCGCCTGTTCTTCTTCTCCGAGTTTCGAGGTCAGTGGTGCACGCCATCATACCTCAGATTCCCTGTCAGCTTTGGCTTTAAAGGACAAGTGTCCTGTTTTGAAGATGCAATCCGATCCTTCACTGCTAAGCGCAGGTATGCTCGCTCTTGCAACAGAGGGCGCTACATTTATTGAGGTGCACATGGCGTGGGCGAAATTAAATCATTCTTAACTTGTTGCTCCTGAGCAATTGGGGAGGAGATCCAACAGTCACGCCTCTAGCGGTGCGCTTCAGCTGTGGGGACAACAAACCGTATTTTCTTGTTTGTTTTTGAACCGAGAAATCGAAGATGACGATTCGAAGGCCGCTAATCGTGCGACCAAAGCACTGGTCAGAGCGAAGCGCTCGTGCCCAGACCGTGCTCGGCCAGGTTCAATTTCTTTGTTATGCTGTGTTGGTAAACACCGGGCTGTGGGGACAACAAGCTCGATAAAGCGCCCCCTATAGTTCGATCTCCTGCCCAATACTGGGCACCAAAGGGAAGGGAAACGGAGTATAGTGATGAGAATATTTTGTGGTATCCGATGCATGCCGACGGCGCGCGATCACGGGAAACATACTAGGAAAACGCCCGTAACAATATACCATCGAAACACAGTCAATGCTCAAGAAGGCATTGACGCTGTACAAAAGTACGCAGGCATCCGAGACATGGCCTGCTCCACAGAGAAGTCGGAGTACATGGTGCTCAGACCAGTACGGAGAGGCAAAGCGACGCGTGAACAACCTTGCAGACTGAAGCTGACTCTACAAGGCACAGAAATATATGAGGTCGACACCATTCGCATTTTGGGTATGTTGTTCCAGGGCAAAGGTCATAACAGCGAAATGATCCGCAAACTGGATAGTGTCACACATCAAACATCCCGCCTCATCAAGCGAATATCAAACAAGCATCACGGAATGAAGGAAAATGATTTAATTCGGCTCGTACAAGCTTTTGTGCTTAGTCTCATCAACTACGTCGCCTCATACATAAAATCCTACGCAGTGGAACGCAACAAATTAAACACGATCATCCGAGGAGCATACAAGACGGCCTTAGGGCTCCCTATTGGCACATCCACTGACAAACTACGAGCGCTCGGAGTTCATAACACCGTAGAAGAACTCATTGATAGACACCTTCACTCTCAATATACTCGCCTCACCACCACGGCGACGGGCCGACACATTCTTGCCGCGCTAGGAATTCAACAAGAGGGAACGACGCAGCCCAAAACGAACCTCCCAAGGGAAGTCCGGAAGCATCTTCTGGTCTCCCCACTGCCGAAAAACATGCACCCGGAATACCACGATGCACGTCACCGAGACCGCTGCAAGCATCTTCACGAACGATACCATCAGGATGTCGGTGCAGTTTATACGGACGCGGCCGACCATGCCACGAATCCAGCAATGACGATGGTCGTCACGAATTCCCAGGGGGTACTTCTCAGCGGCGGATCCATCGCCACCACCAGTACAGAAGATGCGGAAGAGACAGCCATAGCCCTAGCCCTCACGCTACCCAACGCTACCACCATTATTTCGGACTCCAAGCGCGCAGTTCAAAATTACGCCCGGGGCCGCATATCGAGGTTCGCGGCCAGGATCCTCCGAGACTTCGTCCCCACTGACACGGTCAGCATTGTCTGGGCACCCGCCCACTCCTCTCTCCCAGGCAACGACTTTGCCCACAACACCGCCCGAGAACTTGCCTACCGGTCAGCGGGAGATAGGGAAAGTGGTTTGACCCTCCACAAGGATGTACTGACCACGTATCAGGAAATTACGCAGGCATACCGTCTCGCTCGCAAACGATACCCCGCCGGCCACAAATCCTTAAGCAAGGCCCAGGAACATACCTGGCGCCGATTGCAGACAAACACATATCCTCATCCCACAATATATCCGCACATTTATCCCGATAGGTACACGGGCATATGCGAATTCTGTCATCAGCCAGCCAACCTCACCCACATAATGTGGGGGTGCCCAAACCTCCCGAAGAGATATGGAAACATCGAAACTATGGAGCAGTGGGACGCACTGATGTGTAGCTCAGATCCGGTCGTCCAAGCGGCGGCCTGTAAATGGGCTGCGGAGGCCGCCGGGGCTCAAGGGCTCGCGGTCGCCTGATCCCATCATCTTTCCCTTCTGAATGTACGAAGAATAAAGTTTTCAATAACAACAAAAACAGTCGATGCTAAGAGCTCTTGATGGGGGACGCTCTTTCACACGCTCCAGAACATAAAAGGAAAAGAAGCGTCACGAGCAAAATGGTCAGATCTCGTAACCCTAAGTGTACCCTAAGAACCCTAAGCAAATCAACTTTTTGTGGCTATGTAGTCAATGGTACAGGAGCGCGTGCAAGAACGCCAATTAAAGCTGCGCACACCGCACTCCTCTCGTCGAAAATGATACAAACCGTTGTCCACGGACATACTCCAAACGCTTTATTAGCCCGCGGAGTAGGAGCTGCAACAAGCCACGGGCACAGCAAGGACGCCCGTGGTTCATTGCGAGTTCCAAAGCTAAAGTTATCCATGGTCGTTTCTTGCTGCTGCGCACGAGCGTTTGCGCGTGATAGTCGCCTTTTTTAAAGTCCCGCACTAAAACACGCGACGGCCACGTGAAAACCGCCTCGTTGCTATAGACTTCACGAGCCCACCGTGTCATGAGGCGTGCGCCCAAAAAACGTGATCGAGGAACAAGTGAGAGAACCAGCGTTCCATCCCACCAAAGCACCGCGCACGATGAGCCAGAAGCGACGCAACAGCTGGTCCAGCGATGAAGAGGCACAGGTCATCCGGCTCTACGAGAACCACAGTCTCCTCTGGGACAGCCGTCACCCAGACTACTACAACAGGGAGAAACGGGACGTGACCATGAGGGCCATCGCGGAAGCCATGAGTGGGGATTTCGACGGTAAGAGCAGCATTCGGTATTCACGGTTTCACGCGAGTAGTGCCACCGCTACCATTTGAAGCGCCCGAGTACCGTGCAACATGAAAGCGATGGCAGTTTTGCGAACTCGTAATCGTACGTGCTCCGAAATCCCTGGAATTTGCACCTGTGAACGCTGTTCACAGCGCATGCTTTAAACACGTTTCCACTTAAAGGAACCTGCAACGATATTAGGAAGGAATACTTCTCATTTCATACAACCTTATACGGGCACTAGCGGTACCTAAGTATACTCACAAGCAACGACACTGACCAAGAAGGTTCTTTGTTGCGGAGAAAATTGGAGTATTGAAAGCGGACGTTTTCTTTCGGTTTAATTTTTTTTTCGCAACATTTAGTGAACAAGTTGTGGGGATAGCATTTTTGGCGTTGTCAACAATGCGACCCCGAGGACTTCGAAATCAAACTTTGCGATGCCGCAGTGACAATTTTTAAATGCCGCTCATTCTGTGGAAACGAGCACTGCGTGAACATTTCATGGACGACATATTTTAGGGCGATGTCTTCTACGCATGCTCAGAACGATCCCACGTTAAAGGGGTCATGAAACGATATCGGGTTGGAATGTTCAGGACTTTGCAGAGGCGTACTGGTCCTGTCTGTACCAAGTGTACTTGGAGAGACCGCCAATGATTGAAAAGCTTGGTCGAGGTGAAAGTGCGAGGAAAATAGGGGGCTATTTTTTTCAGTCTTGCCTTCGCAAAGTTCATGACGTAATTGTGGGATCGAAACTACCCGCCTGACGGCAGACAAGCGCGGCTCATGGATTGGACACGAAAACTGCTTGAGCACCTGTCTCTCCTCGTAACAATCAATGCCCCGGCGGTCACTCGGGTAGTGGCTCGTGTCCAACCACTGCGGTGATGAGAATAGCCGAACTCTTAACAATGCCTGGAACTCAGCCCGCGTTTTTTACTTCGCCAACCCAAGCGCGTGGGTATGATTAACACTGACGGCATAGGTTAGGCACGGGGAAACGTGGCCGCTTGTCATGGCTCCGAGTTGAGGGGATGAATGATGCTCCTATTTCTTGAATTTTTATGACGACTTCCATTGCCTAGAAAAAAAAAGAAAAAAGAAACTAAGGCAAGTTTATTCAGCTATTAACGTTAGCAAGTGATTCTAAGTAGTATTTAGAGAAAGTAGGCAAATCGTTTCATGACTCCTTTATTAGGCTGCTAAGACCGGCGATTGGGATGGTACGGAATGCACTTTGCAAAGGAACTGTGGAAGCTCACCGTCTGCATGCACCAACGTTGGCACTTAGCAGTCACGCACACAGGTATGGCCGCCAGTGAATTGCAAACAGGGTATATTGCCGCCGCCATGTTCCTGCTCGTGTGACGAAGCACGTGAAATTGCAAGGCTTCCTGAGCCACCTTCACGCGCACGCTGCACGTGCATGAACGCATGGGGTACCAGTCTGGACGCCATGCTTGCAAACGTGTATAGGGGGCATTCGCTGGACGCCATGTTTGAGTGCGATGTTTAGAGCGCATGCTCACACGAGCTCACATTAATAGGCTGTTAGGACCGGCAATCTTGATGGTGCATAATGCACGTTGCAGAAGAACTGGGGAAGCTCGCAGTCAAGACGCGCTCACCAGTCGCGCACACAACTATGGCCACCAGTCAAGCACCAAGGAGCATGCTGCGAGTGTACACACTAAACATCGTAACACCCTTATGGGTGTAAATGGCTTGTCCTATAACTAACACCCATATAGGTGTAGCAAAACGCCCTAAGAAAAGGGCGTTATACCTAACACCCCTAAAGGAGGGTGTTTTTCCCGAACACCCTTGAATACAGGTGTGATTCTACAGTACACCGTTTTATTAGGGTGTTACGACTGCGCAGTACGCCCTCTAAATTGGGTGTACCGCGCCAGAAAGGTAAGTAAAAAAAAACGCAATGACCAACACCCATAAGATAGGGTGTATTAACCCAAAAGATTACAGGAAGAAATGACTGCGAATGAGTCGAAACATGCCTGGTTCACTTTTTATTTTTCGATCAAGATTCTACTAGGTTCTACTAAATTCTCTTCAGACGATTGCATGGAGGTCATCTTGCCGCAGCCATGTCTCTGCTTACTACGTTCGCAAAGACGGAACGACCAGAAGTTACTTGGGACGCAAGCTGCAGTAAAACAGTAAACAGTAAAATGGTCTATTGAGACGGAAGCAGGACTACAATCAGAAGCATGCATGCAGAGTACTTACATATAAGAGAGCGATCTCATGTAATCCGTGATAGATGCATAATCCAATTCGAGCAGCACAGAACAATTCGCAAACACAATGCCGGGGATGAAGGCGGTCGCTCACATTCCACGGAAGTATCGCGGTCACCGATGAGGAGCTTTCTGTCGTGATAGATGCACAATCTGATTCGCGCAGCTCGAAACAACGCAAACACAATGTCGAGGATGAAGGCGGTCGATCACAATCAACGGAAGTCTCGCGTCCGCCGAGGCCCGATGAGCAGCTCTTTGCCGAAACGCGTTCTACAAACACAGCACAATAATTCCATAGACTCCGACGAATTAAACGGCCATTATAAAAAAGTTGACATGGATATATTCCGCTATTCCGCCGTTCACGACGAAAAACTACGGTCGCGAAGTGGAACTCGTCAGGACCTGCTTGCACGAAAAACAAGAGAGCACTGAAGGACGCTTTTTGGAAACCGGATTTAGGTGGTCCCTACAACTCACCATAACCTGGCAAACGGCGAAGGCTATGAGTCCAGTGAGCCCATCAGCGTCAGAGCGAGTCGCGTGACAAATTTTCGTCCAAGCGTTTTTGTCCTACGGAGAGCGGTCACGTGTTTCGCTCCACCCCTCTGATTCGCTAGAAGCGGCCTTCGCAGTCGCTCACAGCCACATGAAGACCCAAAAGGAGGTGTGGAAGCTTATCAGAAGACGAGGTCAAAGGGGGTGGACAAAGCAGCTAATCTCCCTCTGCTGCCTCCTGCGCTGTACAGGGAGGGTCGTTTGTGTGCGGGACCTTGGAGTTGTTGTTCGGGTGGCGGCGGTTCCCTTTCGAAAAGTGTGGAGCCGGGGAGTGGCTTGTGCTGTCTCGGTAGAACTCGTTGATCGTCGTCTTGTTTATGCGTTTGAGTTCCTTCTTTCCCTTTCTTTTTTTTTCTTCGTGTGTTGGGAAGTGTACTTATTGGTCCAGACAGGTGAGATTGTATTACCCGAAATAAGGGCGCCACAGCTTGTTCAGAGCTTCAGCGCAGTGAGAAAAAAAAAATATTAAGCAAAACGGAATTTGTTTGCTTTCAGCCCGAGAAAGACTTCTCGGGCTAAAAGCAAGCAGATTCCGTGTTGCTTAATTTTTTTAACGTCGTACTTTAGGCGGTCAAGAAATAGAAATACCTCTCCGGCATAGCCGATTAACGCAGGATACTCTCAACACTCAACCAAAAACGGCGTCGCGTACGTTATGTCAGGATGGCGTCGGCGCGACTCATCCCATTCGTTAAATATTGGCTGAACCAAAATGGTGTGGGCACAATCTTTTCGATTAGATTCAACATCGCGCAATACGGTATGTTTCCTGGGCTGTATATTTACACGTCTTCGGTCACCTTTTGCGAGCGGAAGTGATTTTTTTAAATCGAAGTTGAACTGATAAAACGGATGCACGCACGACACGTAATTTTTGGCTCGTGTCGGATGGAGAGTTCGATCGGAGTTGCAAAAACTATTCTCTAGCACTTCCTAATCATACGCGCCTTCGTGCGGCGATTAATCATACTCCATGTTAGTACCGCCGTATACATCAGCAACAGTTTCACCAAAGCGATAAACATGAACGGTTATGAAATCATGGGTGTATTCGACAGTATCAATATTACGCCCCTCTCACACCGTGTGAATGAAGGGCGTAAAATTCGCCCATACACCCTTTTTACACGATTTTAGAAACCATCGCTACAAGTGAGGCGTAAAAAGGGCGTGTAAGGGGTGTAAGACGTCAACACACCCTTTTTACACCCACTGATATTCAGAAATCGTGTAAAAAGGTTCTAAAAAGGGTGTTTTTCCTAACTTGCACCCTTCTTACACCCTTTTTACACGATTATGGGTGTTACAATGTTTAGTGTGTAGTTACACGTGCTGCACGTGCTGGCGTCTACAGTACACTCTAAAAGAAGGGTGTAGCCTTACACCCTTTGTCACATATAACACACCCTAAAACTTCAGTTCGACGCATAGCGCACTGTCGTCAAGCTGTCGGCCTCAACTTTTACGAGGGGCTTGACAACGGTGCGATATAACACATAAAACAGCTAAAGTGTTATCAAAGACTACAAAGAAAAAATACATGTTTTGCAGTAAGGCCATAAAAACCCCGATTATTTGTTTCTTGTCAGTCACGCTTACATTATCTACTTAATTAAGTTGTAAGACTCGGCTATCAAGCCCCTCGTGAAAGTTGGTGCCGTTAAATCAACATCCGTGCACTGTACGGTAACAGTGAAGTTTTGGTGTGTATTATATGTGACAAGGAATGTAAGAATATACCTTCTTTTTTAAGTGTATACTCCGTTCACACTTAAGCTGAGACTGCAGCTAATGCCACAAGCACGAGAGCTTGAGGTCGCCGCTTTGAAGCGTTCTTCCGCAGAACGAGCACTCGCGCTAGTGATGCATGTATCAAAGCCAGGAGAGCGGGCTAGCTCGCGCTTGCGGCTTTGGCTGCAGTCTCGGTACAGTGTTCTAGAGAGTTGTAGTGGCAAGAGCGGCGGCCACCGCGTGAAGATTTTGCGCGTAGACGACACCGTAGCGCTGCTGTTCTGTGCCCTAGGAACTGTGGCAAGAGGCTTGAATAAAGAAGAACGAAGCGCCGGCGACACACGCGCTTCATGTCTAGAGCCCAGCGGAGATGGCCTCGTCTCGTCCCTCCTAGATATTGCTACAGGAACGTGCCCCTGTCAGCCCCGTCGTCGGCGCTGCTCGGCGTGTAGTACTGTGGTTCGACTGGAGCTTTTCGCGACGCAGAACAAGTGCTAATATGAAAAATTGTAGGTTTTCCTTTGCACTAATGCCTCTAGAGTGTGTGTTATCCTCTACTTTTATTATTAGCGTGTTTTTGATGGAGATATTTTGATTAATATCGACCCCCCCCCCCTTTCCTAGTACTGACAGGTCGTTCAGCAACGCTATCACTTGGGCTGTACGCTTAATAGCTGCGAAAGAAATCACGCGATACTGATATAACAAAGAAAAATATACAAATAAAGCTCAATAAATCTCTCACTTTTATAATGGTGAGAGGAACAGTAAACTGCTGTACAGTGTTTTGTCATCGTGTTGCTGATGCGGGGACCAGCGTTGGTGCAAGGTGGAGCGCATTTGGGAACGGCCAAGGGCCACTGCAACTGGCGAACATATAACAAAATGTTTTCTGTGGAAGGCAGTCTATGAAGAAAAATACCTTGATTGGGAGTACATGAAGCATTAAATTACGATATGAACACAAACTTCAACAACCCCTATAATGAAAAAAAAAAATTATTCTCAACTCACTGCTTTATGACTTCTCAAAAGTGGTAATACACTTCATCGACATACACAGCAAGCGCATGACAGATATCCAGCAACATAGTACGCAAAAAGACTACAAAATAATCATGATATATTGCGGCACAGAGTCCTAACCTCTTCGCCATTGACGATGTGCACATAGTCCCGAAAGATAAGGCGTGGTTCAAAATGTCTCTCGCACACCGCTGATGTCTCGGCGAGACGTTTATCTTCTCGATTAAGATTTTTTTCCCCACTGTAGTCTGCGCGACTCCTCCTTTGGAGCACGAAACAGCGACGGCTTACGATCGCTGGCGGCTGCCCTTGTTGACCGGGTAGCCCGACTTGCATCCCGGCGCGAAGCAGTGTGTTCGTCCGTCTTTTTCCTTGCATTTATGACCGAGATGGCAACGGAACGGTATACTCCCCACCACTACACCACAAAGAAAAATGCTACGGCGCTACATTCGGGAGAAGCGTACCGCCTCAGCTTCGTCGTCTTCTTCGCTCATCGCACATCTGCCACAAATTCTCCTAGGGCACGGAACTCCAGCGCCACTCTCGGCATCTACGTTGGCCGTCTTCACGCGGCCCATTGTAAGCAGGCGCCGCTCTTGCCACTACACCCTCTATAATACTGTAGTCTCGGCTTAAGGGCACAGGGTAAGGCAAAATTAAAAAAAAAATCGATTTTAGTTTTTTTTTTTTTTGCAATTTAACAAGTTTAGTTCTTTCCGTACATTTTCCATTGTCACAGTGTTCTTAGAAAGTTATATATCGGGCTGAAAATCACTTCTTCCGAAAGCAAGTAGCAAGTGACCACGCCTCCTTTTGGGATACGCTCCCTGTTTATCGATGAATTTTCCCATAAAACAAATTCAACACCAGACCTAAAAGCTTGTTCGGTAACAGATAATCTTAAAAAAATTATCTGACAACTATTGCATAGCTTTTTTTCAACCAAGACAATTCCGAGACGCTGTGCACAATTTTTCCAGGTGTGTACCATGTGTACTTTCAAGTGTTTGTGTTTTTGTAACGACAAAATGGCGGCATTGGATGCTGTTCTTTCATTCAATGGTGGTAGCATTGCACAAGCCAATGTTTTGAAGTCCTGTGGATGGAACCCTGTGTGGAACACCATCAAGTGGCTGAGGGAAGTTGACGTCACCCGAATATACTTTATGGACCAAGCGACATGACAGGTCACAAAAGAGGCCCGGCAAGCAAGGCGATAAGCCAAAAAGCGAAGACATGACTTTAGCAATGCCTTCCAAGCTGGCGGCTATCGAAAAAATGACTCTAAGGCTGTTGGTGTCAATAGAAATTTGTTATTCACCAGTTTTTTTTTTTTACTTTAAACTCAATTATCTCAAAACTGTGTTTTTTAGTACATAGGTACCATTTTTTCCTTAACCTGACATTATAGAGCGTTGATTTTTTATTCCTACCACCTACATGGGTGCTTAAAAATACTGAACTAGAATTAAAAATATGCACTTAGCAGTTTTTGAGTTATAATTTTTTTAATACATGAAAATAACTAAAAGTTTAGTACTAGAATAAAAAAAATTGAGAAAATCTTATTTTAAATTGGTTCAAATACTTCTAGTTCAGTAGATAAAACACAAAATTTAGAACAAAATGATATATACATGACAGGAATACTCCTAATAGTCACCGAGAAAAATGTTCCTCAACATGGCCTCAAATGCATGGGGAGCATAGGACTTACCCTGTGCCCTTAAGAGTGAACGCAGCATAGACGATTTTCAAGCAGGGCATATGTCGGCCGCCATACCTCTCATCGTGAGGGCAAGTACGTGCAATTGCAAGCTTGCCAAAGCTATGTTCACGCGCACTCTGCACGTGCTTGCACGCATGTGGCACCAGTCGGGCGCCATGCTTGCATTTGTCTATAGTAACTGTTCTAAAGCAAAAGCCTAAATCAAATTTCATCTGGCACGCGCCTTCGTCAGCGCCTTATTTTGGTTATTTGCTTATCTTTTATACGGGGAAGGCGAGCCCGTGCGATGCGTAGACATACATTCCCAGCGTTCCCCTTGATGCTGTAAAATTTTATTTAAATTTTGCACATCAATTTACATGTATGGGTCAGTGAAACATTTGGTGTTAAGAAATCAACACAACTGGCGTCTCAAAGGACGTGACATAATATGAGGCAGCGGCTACGAAAGCACGATTAAGAAAACATTTTTAATGCGAAAGCATTAACTGACCCATGGAGCGAGTGACGTCACCAGTTTGAAGCGCGTAAACGGCACCTAGTTTCCCCGATCCCAAAGGAGCGAAGTAAAGCTGATGGATTTCGCCTACGGTTCCATTGGCTGCCGCGCGTCGACGGAGCTCCCATTGACCGATGAGCTCGACAGTTTCCACGACCGCTCACCCGATGTCGCTGCGTGTCCATCAGCGCGCCGTTAACACGGAGCGTCCATGGTCATCGCGCCCACCACGTTAGTATTTCCTCTTTCGCAAGTCTTCTCGCTCTCTCTCAGCGTGCCCAGGGGAGCACGCGCGCTGACCGGCGACAAAAAGTACGCAGCAGACGAAAAAGGGAGCGGACGAGCGGCTTGCAGGCTTTCGCATTCACAATTCATAAGAAGTGCTTAGGTGTACCTCGAGCTTTTTTTCCCTAGAGAAGTGGGCCTGCCCAAGTTCGCACATTGCTCACACTTCGGTGAGAAGCGCGAACAGCAAGGAAATGTTTCCATTCACAAGGGCAACGTAGAGACAAGACCACCTCCACAGAAACTCCCGCTCACCCAACCAGAAAGCTTCTGCATCAAGGTAGCGGAGCAAGGCACTGCGGAGACGCGACGACAGGGGCCACTTGGCTCTGGTGCGACGACGCTTGGCCAACCGCCAGGCACCGATTCTGCTCGAGGGCGAATTGGCCAACCGCGAGAAGAATAAGAGCAAATCCTCAATGAGGGCACCAGTCACGGTGGACAAAAGGCCGAATTCTGAGGATTTGGGAACCGTGCTTAATGAGCCGCCAGAAAGTCTGCGCTACTGGGAAGACAACGAAGGTGCTAGATGTATAGAACAACACGCGGCGCTGACGTCACCCCGCTGCGGTAGCGCCGCTATTGGTAGGGCGCATGCGCAGACGCTCCATTTGAGGCGAATCTGGTTGCTGCGCACGTGCAGCGTCCACACCTCGTGCGGAAACTGCGTGTTTACCCACACCTCGTGAGGGCTCGTTTTTAAACAGCGCGTTGGCCTATTAGCCCCGTGCGCCACCGAAAGCGTTGCTGTGGTCGGCCTTCCACGATTGGCCAAACGCTGACTATGACGTCGGAAAGGGGATTTATCATTGACGGAAATAAGAGGAATGAAAGAACTTTAATTTTGACGGTGTTGGCAGTGTTCCTTTGAGAGCGCAATGATTTCAAGCTTCCACCATGCTAATAACAAACACCATCGAGCTTGTTGTTTGCAAGGTAATGACGTCACAAGGGGGAACCACAGGAGGGCGCCACCAAAACTTCTCGCCGCTAATAGCCTCGACCTGCCCACAGTTAGGAAACGGGTGTAAGGGACCCTGCCCCATCGGTGGAGACGTTCTCTGGTGGGTAGTATTCCCCACCCACGACGCCATTCAAAATCCTCCACGGGCCCAGGCAGACGGCGAAACATCAGTGACAGCCACGGAAAGGCCGGCTTTGCTCCTCGGCAGTTACCCGCTGTGCAAAGACTTCTTCAACAATGCGAGCGGGCGGTACATCGCACATTGCAAAGTCTGGGAACCTGCGCTTCAGCTCAAAATGGAGGCCCACCGCCGCCTGGTAGAATGGAGGTGTAGACCGTCACTTGGATAGAGATTGGCCAAGGCGTGTGGGACAAACGTACGACGTGAGGGTACCCAGAAATAAAGAACGAGGGAGCGCCAGGGTGCTTTATGTTCTCTAGCACACCCAAGATGGTGCTAAGAGCCAACAGACGGGACATAGTGTCAATACGCGGCATACCTCTGCCACCAAGGGACCGTAGGAAAGCGAAGCACTGACTTCGTGACAGGTTCCCGCTGGACGAAACGGGAAGGGCGGTGGGGGGGGGGGGGGGGGGGGGGAGAATGGCGTCGTGACCAGCTTAAAAGTTTGCGGCAGAAAACTCCTTTAACCAAGTACGCTCGATCTCGAAAAGACAATGTACATGTTTTTGCAACCGAGACCTGTCGCTCAAGACCAGAGATCGCAGTCTCCCACGTACGGTATGCCACGCCCGGCAGTCGAAGACAACGCCGAGGACCCGGATTTTGGCGACGCCCGGAACGTCTGCTGGCAAGGTTGGGAGAGAAACACCACAGAATAAGAGATCCTGACTCTTGGATCGGTTGAAGCGCGCACCAGAGGGGTATCATACTCTAAAAAGAGCTTCATGGCAGCTTCAAAGCTCACAGAATCTCGGACAAACAAGCAAATGTCGTCGGCGTAGGCACTTACCAAAACAGCCTCGGCCGGGTAGGAAGCGGAAGCCTCCGGGCTGGATATCAGACGTCGAAGTGGAGGGTCGAGGCTCAAAACATATAGCAGAGGGTACAAAGGGCAACCCTGCCGTACTCCCCGAGTGACAGGGAAGGGTGCAAGGAGCCACCCATTGATCAGGGGGCGGCTGGTCAAGTCGCTGTACAAGGATCAAAGCAAGGCAAGGAATGCCTCAGGAAAACCAAAGGCGCGCAAATCTTCGAACAAGAAGCAATGCTCGACGCGGTCAAAAGATTTCATCTGGCTCAAGCGAGACGAAGGCTCCTGAACAAGTTGGTGAAATGTGCGTAGGCAAAAAGGTCGCGAGCGAAGATACAAAGAGGAAAATATGTTTTTTTCAAGCATAGAGCATCTTTGCACGGGGCTCTCCACGTGGAGCAGGACTGGTTGGAGACGCGAGAGAAAATAGAGGTGACAACAACTTGTATACAAGCTCTTGGCATCTCTGTTTGTCTCGCATCTTCCTGAACGTAGATTATAGTCTACGTTCAGGAGCGTGGTGGGACGCCTATGCCACAGGGTCAGACGGGACGTATCCTTGGGCAGAAGAACCACCCGACCGCACCGGAAGGAAGAAGGGACCTCCCCGATGTCCAGGAAGTGGTTGACTAGCCGGGCAAGAGAGTCTACTGGGATTTCCCAAAGGACAATATAAAATCCAGCAGTCAACCCTGTCACGTCCCGGGAGCAGACCCGGCTTGCATAGCACGATGGAGGTCAAAGAGCTGGACGCGGGACGGCGGGGCGCGCCAGGGAGCAACTAAAAACTTCAGGGCATGACGGAAGGTCACCACAGAATAGGCGAACCTGCTCGGAAAAATTCGCGGTACACACAGCAGGATCCGAGCGATAAAGGGACGAAAAGAAATCACCGAAGACTGTGACGATGTCACGGGGGGTCGTCCGAAAGGCTACTGTTTGCAAGACGGACATTTGAGACGTACGACCTCTGTTCCCTGCCGGAGCGTATGGCGCGAAGACGACGGGTCGTCGACGGGTTGACCAAGCAGTTTCGTCGCCACGGCGTCTTTTGGCCGTCCAGTGGAAGGAGTCAGTGACTCCTTCCACTGGACGGCCAAAAGTCACTTCCGGTGCACGTAACTCCGGGGCTTCGGAGTCAAGCTCCGAAGCACCGAGTCCGGAGACGGTGCACGTAGAGTCAAAGGAGCTAAAGACGACGTCATTTCCTGACTGGTGACGATTTCCGGCGCTAAAAGAGAAAAAAAAAAAATGGCGGGATAAGCTGCGTCGGTTCTGTCGCGGGTGTGCAGTTAGCTCGCTTTTGTTAATGAAAAGTGATCAAGGTAAGACAAATAACGCTTTCGAATTTCTTTTCAAGGTAAGGCTCTTTTCGCAAAATGCATTGGACCATATTTTGTTTGGTTTGAATATGCTAATAAACAACGTAAACGTTCATTTGGCGCTTTGTCTTGATCGCCGTTGCACTGCATTGCACGGAAACTCGGTGAATATCAACGATAGTCCTGTCCGCGCTGAACAGAGCAAGGCAGGGTATGAACGCGAATTCGGTAGCCGGTTGGACCCTCACCAGAGCATGATCCCGATTGATGTTTTGTTTGCGTGGCTAAATCTGGGTGCACGTTGGCTGACGCTCGCTTCGGCTAACAAAACTTTGATCGCCGAGAGCGGCCGAACTTCCTATACGAATACGAATACATTTTATAGGAAGTTCGTTACGAAGGGCAGAACAAACGTATGGCCGTATAAAAGTATCGCAACCGGCGCCGTAGATTCGCCGAGCTCTATATTTTGTGTGTGCTGACGACGTTTTTGTCAGTTTTTATAACAGTAGCTGCCTTTGCACCGCCAAGCGAAGGGCTCGATCGCGTTGCATCGCTTCGAACAGCAGCGCTGATGTGTACAGTCACTCGCTTTTTCTTCAACGACCTTGTCAAGACTTCTTCAATACCGGCGTCAAATAAAAGCGATCGTGCTCGCCATCGTCTGCTTCCAGTTTATTCGGAGACCGTCTGGCACAGGGGAGGAAGCGGAAATTGTGTAGAAGCAGGTTTGGAGCCGCGGCTTTTTTTGCCGTTCAGTAGGCGCTCCGATGACTCCGACTCGAGTGACTCCGTTCGGAGCTAAGGGAGCCGCGCGCCCAATGGCGGCCGTGCTGAAGGGGCGACCGCGAGTCTTTTGTTTATTGTAGCCCTGTTAAAATTTGCCGACTTCACAGGATCGAGCAGCTTTGTGCCCCTTACGATTCCTCCGTCGTCTGCTCGAGGCATTTCGAAGATTCCAAGATGAAGACGACGAAGAGCATCAAAAAGAAGGCGCTTGCCTAGCCTCGCGATTGAAACGCCGGTTGCGCCGGTCACTACGAGACCGCCGTCCGATTGTGCCGGTAAGTTGCCTTTTATCTTGTTATTCCTTTACGAACACAACGTATTTTACCTTCTAGCAGGTCTTTATAAATCTTGTGTGGCGGAGTCGATAGACTATTACTTGAAAAACAGCTGAGAAGGTAGCGTTTTCGCGATCCTCCGAAGCCCATCTTCACAGGTGATATTTAGGAATATATACTCATCATTTCGACTCGAAACTGCACGGAGGCCGTATAAACTATGCTCCGTTTTATTTTAAATGCGATCGAAGTTATATGTACATGGGCGAGTCCCGAGCTTTGATCATAGCTGCCATGCATGTGCGATCATGCAGTGCAAGCGCTGATCAGATTCTCGCGTTTGTAATTTTCGCTTCGTTCGCATAGTCACACGTCGTATTTGGTATAGTAGTTGCAGTCTACGGTTGTAATCATGGCACTATAGAAAAACACAGAGCTCGAAACTTACCACAAAAGCGCGATCGTTTTTTTTTGTTGTTTTTTTCTTTCAGGCATGAAATTTGAATGGCTGTTACGTGTAATACAGTGAACCAACTCGGACAGTACAAATTTGCCGTTTCACATTAGCCAGGATGAGTGAATTGCCAAAGTTTCGATGCCGTCTTTCTGCAACATGTGTCGCGCAAGGTATGAACCACACCTATCGACGCTGTCAGTGGCTGACGTGCATTTGAGCGTCCCGTCTCCTTTTTTGTTCCCATACCAAGACACAAATTCGGAGATTGCGCACTATCTAAGCCTAGCTAATGAGCGCCCCATGGAATTGGCACGGGAGTAAACAATGACTTACATGTATGCTTGTTTTGTTCACTCAGCAGACTGGGTCAAACAAAAGCCAGTGTGTAAGTGACAAACTTTCTAACATCATTTGCCATTTCTAGGTCCAAGATGGGCTGTTGACATCCAGAAACACTCCAACAAATGGTGGTCATACAGCGATTGTGAAGAATATCAAGACAGTCCCATTTGGACCCACATTTCTAGTCCACTCATTGCCGATCTTTCCTTGCTTCATCAATGCCAAAGTATGCCAGCCATTGAGTGACTACTCGCATGTGTTAGTGATGGTGGCATGCGAGGCTTCAGTATTGTCGCTGCAGATAGGGCTCACCCTCACACCAAAGCTGTTCGTGGTGTGCCTTTCCACAGAATTGTTTGGTTGGTTCAAATTTCCTGGGAACGTTTGACTACTGGGACAACTCTTTTCCAGGGGAAGAACATCCTGTCCAGCACCAGCTTCACCTTCATAAGGTCATCAGTACCAATTGACATCCATTCAGGACTCCGTACTGATAGATGTACAAGCTTGACCTCGAGGTCGCAGTGCCCTCCTTTCATGTGCTTGCAGTGCGACCCCCTCTTGCACTTGGTCCCAGATGGTGAAGCTGGTGCTGGACAGGATGTTCTTCCCCTGTAAAAGAGTTGTCCCAGTAGTCAAACGATCCGATTACATCCTTGAGCAGCGTATTTGTCCTCCCATGCTATTACCAACTGAAAATTAGTGAAAACCTATTTTTTTACGCGACAGAATGCATAAATGAACATGTCTATTTCTTCCCTTTGCACTGAACACCTGCCAGCATCCAAGGGATGCAAATCAAATAACTTTGCATTATTTGCTCTTTTGAGACTCCTTGAACTTAAACCAACTCAAACACTACTACAATTTTAAAGCTGGGAACTTCCAGGACACCTCTCCATATAATGAGATTACACGCTTGTCCCTTCTGTGCTCATACTCCTGGGTTTTTAGTCTTGGAAGTTAAAGCATTGGTTTTTGTCATTGCTTGGTTGCTGGCAGATGCTGGAGGAAGCTCGTACTGTTACTTTGAAACACCAAGTTTACAAATTGAGCACTAACCTGTATTGATGGTCAGATACAGAAGCTAGATTTGTCCCGTCAAGGAGGTTGTCATAAAACAGTGGGCACGGGACTGAATATAGCGGCGGAGCGGGCGACTGAGGCGCATTCGAGAGTATCGAAGAAGACGAGGTATGTGAGTTTTGCGCGAAAGCAGGACGATCGGCCAGAGATGTGAGAATGTGATGTCGAGAGAACTTCAACCGGGCTGACTGCATGACTGTTATCTGAGCCACATTAACCAGAGGAGAAGAGATAGTAACAAGTGAACGACACTCTACGGCCGAGTAGGTAATTGACCAGGTTATGTCACCCAAGCATCACAGTAGTCATTTCAACGACCAAGAAAAGGACGTCCAAACATCAGCACAGCAATACCAGCAGCGTGCCAAGGAAGTGGGTTGTGTGTATGTATATACAGCCTCGAACTTGATCTGCCTCAACGGGCGATTAGTCTCCCAGCTGTAGATGAGCAATTTAGCCGGTGCAGTACAACCGCTAGCCTGGGGTCTTTAATGTGCATCACGCAGTAGTGATACACGACCACACGCCGGTACGATGCTCGTCCAGATCGAAACGGGAAAAGGTAGGGATTGAACACCCAATCCTGGGTTCTGCAGCGCGAGTTTTCACTCCACATCCTCCGAGCTGGTGCGCGCAAGCCCCCTCGGCCACCGATCCCCATGGTGCCAAGGAATAACATATAATAAATGACAACGGTACAGTGGTCTGCAACAGGTAGCTTTTCAGTGCCTTGAGCAACCAGGTTGAGATCACGTGACACTTTCCTGCCATATGTGGCTTGCAAAATAGAGATGCATAAGTCATAAAGCAAGTAATAATTAGATTTTTTTTTTTACTAAAGATATCAGCATCTGTATTGGGCTTCCACAACTTCTGAAAGCTGCCCCTGAATGCATAGAGTGGTTTCTTTCATAACCTTACCTACATGGAGAACTTCCGAGCTGGAAACGGGGCCGTGAAATGCAGACCCCCTGGAAGTCGCACAGGCGCCGAGGGCATTACAGAGGGCCTGCAGCATGTCCTCCGAGCAGAGGGCCCTTTCAGTAGCCCGGCAGCCGGTGGATTCTGTTGGAATGATGGGGTAGGGGGAGCTCAAGCACTTGCAAATTAACGGACCTAAGAAAACTAGTAGGCAGGTACGAAAACATGCTACTCGCCCCCGCAGCGTTTACCTCACTAGCGCTTTATGGTGAAACAAATCAGCGGCGAGCGACTGATGGAACACGCGTCAGAAGAAAAGTGCGTCTTGAGTTTAATACCTTAGGACGGCGCTTTAGCGCGCGCGTGAAGCATTAGCGTAGCCAGGTTTTTTTGGGCCGGGGGGGGGGGGGGGGGAATTGGGGTGCGAGGTACTGAACCCCCCTTCTGGCTACGCCACTGGCATAAAGTGACATCGGATGTCACTTAGACACGGCGCTATCACTGCTAAAATAGGCTACCATCGCACACTGAGTCGTGACTGCGAAGTTTATGATCCACATACAGATATCCTACCACGCTATCTGTTTGGACAAGTGGCATACAACCTGTCGCTGGGGGGAAAGACTAAAAACAGACGACTGCGCACTCGGCTCGGTCGTACCACACCGATCGGCTAATCCGCTGCTTTTCCGTTTTACTTTACTATACTCCTTTCACGTGCAACTGTTTGTGAATGATGCGAACTGTACAGAGACGACATAACTCACCCCAGCGAGCGCCATGGCGCGGTTCTCCGGGTGCCAGCGCTGCAGGAGATCGGCCTTCGAAAGCTCGGCAGCCCGTTCAGCTCGCCGAAGAGGGCTGTAGCTACACTCAGATGCTTCACGGAGACACTGAGACACTTGTTAGCGAAAAGGGGTCTCCGCCAAAAAGTAGAAAGGCTCACTCGCGTCGCATATCACCGTGCTGACGTTGGGGGGGCTCACGTCAACATCCGACCGCCGGAGACCGGGACGCATATTGATGCTTCGTATGCTCCGAGGGTAAATTCTTTCGCGTCAAACGAAGTAACGTACATTTCGAGGTATTTCCGGTCTCTTTTTTCCGTATACCGCGTCCTCGTTCAAGCACTAGCAATGGATTTCCGAGAGCCACAGAAAATTCCTTCCGCAATGGCCGCGGAGAAAAGACGACACCGCTTTGTTTACCCCCGAGCTCTCGCCCGGAGCCATCCTCCAATCAGAGCGCGGCGAGGTGACGTCACGTTACCGGCCTGCGCGAAAGAGCAGACGGCTTTCCCTCCGTATATGCGGTCGAGTCGGCTCGACGAGGGGCCACGCGATAACGTGGGAGCTTACAAGGTGCCGTGAAACTCGACCCAGGTGTCATGTAAGTGATGCATCTCGATTAGCCGATCTGGTTTTCGGGCATTCCAGACGGAACGCCCACGGCCTGGGCCGTGAACATCGCGGGCAGAGTCTAAAACGCAATTAAAATCCCCACAAATTAGAAAAAAAAACATAATTAGGCACATACTCATAAGGCTACTGAAAAAGCTGCAAGACGCCGTTAGGCGCACCGACGCGTAAACGGTAATCGCCTAGAATTTAGCGTTGCCGACGAAAAAGTTGTTAACGAAGATGCGACCATCTGGATACAAAACGAGAAAGCCCCCTTGAAAAAAGCCGTGCCAAATTTCAAGACGCCGACACCGCAAGAGCGTGACGAGGCAAAAGAAGAAAAAAAAAACGGGGATTGAAGAGCGGGCTTTAAGCGTCTTGATATCCTGTGCAGAAAAAGAATTCGTTTCTTGAAGGAAAAGCAAGTCGCAATGATGTGACTGTGCAAAATGAATTACCCCTTACGAAAATGGCATATCTGGAATTATATATATAAAAATATGGTTATATGAAAAAATGGGCATATCTGACTTATCAGGCACATAAGTTTAAATAGGGTATATCTAGCCAGATATGCCCAATTTTTTATATATCCATATCTGGGTCTGCCAGATAGGGGTATATCTGCCTCCCATATCAGGCCAGATATGTCCTAATCATATAAGGCAACGTTTATATACAGGGTGTTTTTTTTTTTCTTGCAGATTTGTTTTTAAAAAAAGCCACGAAAGCTACACTTATGCGGTTTGTGCGAGTGAGTTATACGCCCAGGGGGACATTATGTGGGTGACTTATCTTTGCGATAGGTCGGCTAATTATTGGAATTCACTACTTAACTTTTCAATTAGTGAAAATAGACATATGGTTCCAATTAGAAACTTGCTGAGCGTCGTCCGAAAACCCCTAAATTAGTCATTTTCAGAAAGACCTTCAGCACGTGAGAAGCGTAGTAGTGCACTAAAGTTACCTCACGCTGCGTATCTGGTCAGCGAAAACTTGCGTCCGATAAGAAATCAAAACCTAGAAACGCGTCCAAATCGATTAATTTCTACGGAACACCGTAAAATGCTGCGCTTGCCTTATTTCCTCGTAATACGGGTGGATTAGTAGTTTTAGATGATTCGCATCAGGTTTCTAATTAAAACCGCACTTTGTTTAAGTTGTTAATTATAAATGTATTACTAAAACGTAATTGTATACCCAAATACACTGAACACCAATATTTATCCTTAACTGGACATTCGGCACAAACCACTACGTCACCAACCTTTTTTTTTCTTTTTTTTTTGTGCAATGAAGAGTTTTTGCACGAGCGATTGACCGCGTTTCTCGAAATGCCCCGCATAACATGGCTTCAAAGCAGACTTGTAACACGTGACTCGAAGAGTTAATCGATTACAATTACCATTAAGCCTGGTTCAGACAGTTGCGTTTGACTGCGTTTGACTGCGTTGCGGCGGCGACAAACCAAGACGTTCCTGCTGCGTATATCACGTGCCAAGATGATTCCTTGAATTGGATTCCACGCTTCATACGAAGCACAGATGTGCCGGTGACTCGCTTTCAGTTCTCGACGCAACGCAGTCAAACGCAGTCAAACGCAAGTGTCTGAACCGGCATTTACACTTCATTAAAAAAAAGTTGTCAGTAAGATTACTCGATTACTTGAGAAGAAAAGTCGTTGACCGTTACTTGAAGAAGTATAAGCGTTACTTTTCCGATGACTCAGACTTTCTAGACGACAAACTTTTCATCCGGTTTCAAACCTGTTATTTCAACCGTGGCTACAGCAGGCAACTCTGTTCCACGTCATGTGATGGGAGTGTATATCAGACACTGCTCGACCATCCACCCTCGGGTTTCGGTGCCGACATGTCGGCGGGACGCTCACTCTCCCTGTTCCTACAGGTGGGTCTTTCATACACTTATAAGTATGTAAGCCACAACGGCCATTCTGGATTGTCGGCACTGAGACCCAACCTTTTGTGTAAAGTGTATGTTGGTATTACCGATTGGTACACTAAATAGAGCTTAGCTGTGGCTAGGGTCGTGAAACAACGACTATTAATGGCAGGAGATATAGAAGCGAATCCCAGGCCCGCTCACTTCTACACAGGAGAAACAACTAGTCGATGCTATGCTACTAATACCTAGCATGAACGAGGGGCAAAAAACATGTTGAATGAATTGAAAGCCATTAGGGAAATGCAAACATCGTTCGAAAGAAAACTAGAGGGCTTGTCATCTAGGATGACAGCTATTGAAAGCGAGATGACTATGGTTAAATCCTTGAGAGACGACAGTTGCTGATATAAACGGCGAATCTGGAACTTGACACCCAACTTAGAATGACTACCGCACAACAGGATGAAGTACAAATCAATCGCGCAGAAACAACCTTATCTTTTACGGCTTGGCGGACAAAGCAAATGAAACCTGGGAAGAATCTGAGGCCAAGGTGATCACCTTTTGCTCTGATAAGTTCGGCGTAAAGCTTGAGCCCACTAACATAGAACGTGCGCACAGGCTAGGCCGTTTTTCCGAAGAGAGGGGACGCCCGCTTATCTCAAAGTTTCTGTCATTTAAAGATAAACAAAAAATACTGTCCGTCGCCTATAAACTAAAGGGGAGTGGCTTTTCCATTGGTGAGGATTTCTCACCTGCGATACAACTCTCACGACGCAAACTTTTAGAGTACGCCAGGGACCAAAACGCCCAATTCAAACTACGATACAACAAGTTAGTTATTCGTGGTAAAACATACCAGTACAATCCTGACGCCGACGCCGTGTTTGAAACCTTTGTATAGCCACGACAAAAAAGCGATATCAGAGGGCCAGACGTACAGAAACTTGTCTTTGTTACAGTGAACTGTAGGAGTATCAAAAATAAAAAGGATGACCTTGCTTTTCTTCTTGCTACAATGGATGCTGATATTGTTTGTGGTACCGAATCTTGGCTTGACCCTTCCATGACCAACTCCGAAATATTTCCACAAAACTACGAAGTCTACCGCAAAGACAGAAATTCGAGGGTAGGGGGTGTGTTTTTACTCGTCTCGAAAAACCTACAAAGCACAGCTCTTGAATTTCGAGACTGTATGTGCGAATCTGTTTGGTGCAAGATAAAACTACAAGGTTATAAATTTTTAACTGTAGGCGCATTTTATAGACCCCCAAGTAACAATTCACTGAATCCCCTTTTGTGTCTTTCTAATGTGTTATCTGCAATACCACCTGATGACGTTATTCTTGGTGGCGACTTCAATCTTCCGGACATTGATTGGGTCGACAATCTGCCCCTTTTGCAAAATTCTTCGTCACCGTATAAAACTTTCAAGGAACTCGTAGACGCCCATGAGTTGCAACAGTTTGTATTGCTTCCAACAAGGTACGGTGCAACAAGTAAATCTATACTAGATATTTTCCTTACAAATCACCCGTCCACCATCCGTGCTGTAACGACGGCTCCGGGTATCAGTGACCACGAAGCTATCATTACAAATGTTACATGTAAGCACACTGTAACTGATAAGCCATGCCCCAAAAAAGTTTATCTGTTTGACCGAGGGGATTACGACAGCTTGTTTTTCAACCTCCTGGCTTATCTTCCCGAGTTTGAATGTGCGTGCACATTGCTTGACATTGAAGAATTATGGAATCTGTTTAGGAATAAACTTTCTTTCCTTATCGCTGAATATATTCCTTCTAGGATGTTGTCGGGAAGGCGCAGGAATGACAAACCGTGGATGACAAAGGAGTTGCGACGTCTTCTAAATAAAAAGCGAAGATTCTTTCTAAAATATAAGAAAACGAGGGACCCAGCCACAAAAATTGAACTTCGTTTGCTGGATAATATCTTTAAGACTAAAGTTAAGGAAGCGAAGGAACACTACTATTTGGCACTGGGACCAAAATTACTTAACAACCCAAAGGAACTATGGAAAACGGTTAGAAAATCGGGCAAGAGTGAATCTGTAGGCATTCCAGCAATTCTGAACAATGATGAACTGACCTCCGATAACTTTCTCAAGGCTGTTTGCTTCAATAACTTCTTTCAATCTGTCTTTTCGACAACCGAGCTTGTTGTGCGAGAAACTTTCGAGAGAACTTTTGATACAATGCCCGAGTTTGTTGTAGAAGATTATGGCGTACTGAAATTACTGCGTAATCTGAAATCTCATTCAGCCATGGGGCATGATGGCATTCCTAACCACGTCATGAAAGTCTGTGCTGCAGCAATCTCACCTTTTCTAGTTATTCTTTTCAACAAATCGCTCTTTACTAGCAGGCTACCTTTGGAGTGGAAAACGGCAAATGTTGTGCCCATCCATAAGTCAGGCCAAAAAAGCCTGGTTTCTAATTACAGGGCCATCTCCTTAACTTGCGTTTGTTCCAAGTTACTTGAACATATCATATATTCAAATATGGTTAACCACCTTGAGTCCAATACCTTTTTTTCCAAGTCTCAGCACGGTTTTCGGGCTGGTTTATTGTGCACTACGCAGCTCACTGAGTTTTTACATGACCTCTCACTTTCACTAGATAAAAATGTTCAGGTTGACTGCTTGCTTTTAGATTTTCAAAAAGCATTCGATAAAGTACCACATTCACTTCTTATGCACAAGTTGTCGTTCTTGGCCCTTCCTGACTATCTTTTTGGTTGGATAAATTATTATTTGTTAAATCGTAAACAATGCGTAGTCGGTGGTCAAAATTCTCCATATGCAGATGTAACCTCGGGTGTCCCACAGGGGTCTGTACTTGGGCCACTTCTCTTTTTAATATATATCAATGACATAGCACAAAACCTAACATGCAGTGTCCGACTATATGCAGATGATTGTGTAATCTATAGAGAGGTTTAATGTGAGGATGATTCTCTTCTACTTCAGTCAGACCTTGAAAAGGTGATGACCTTGTGTGACAAATGGCAAATGTCTCTTAATATCAATAAATGCAATTATATTAGATTCACCAAAAAAAGCAGCCTTATCTATCAAAATATCAGTTGAACGCTGTTGCCCTTCAGGAGGTAGCTGATGTCAAATATCTAGGGGTTTATCTTAGCGTAGATCTTTCCTGGACTAAGCACGTCGACGCAATAACAGCAAAGGCAAACCGCGTTTTAAATTTTATCAAACGGAATTTCAAAATGGCCCCAACAAATATTAAGGAGCTGTTATACGTAACTAATGTTAGGCCAATCTTAGAGTATGCTTGTCCAGCGTGGGACTCGTATTACGTAAATGTAATATCGAAACTAGAGCGTGCGCAAAATAGAGCAGCCCGTTTCGTTGCAAATAATTATGAATTTTGCTCAAGTATAACAGATTTAAAGAAACAACTGGAGTGGAAATCTCTGGTTTCGCGGAGAAAATATCTTAGAATGAAACTTTTCAGAAGTATTTACTTAGGACAAACAGGTATTGTGAAGGACCACTACTTACATAATCCTGATTACCTTTCTTCAAAGGTGGACCACCCGCTAAAAATAAAGAATATTAGGTGTAGAACTGAAATGTTTAAGAACTCATATTTCCCAAAATCAATTAGTGATTGGAACAGTCTTCCGCAGCACGTGGTCACTGAGACTTCGGATGCTATGTTTTCCACCTCATTATTAGACATTCTTTAATAGTTGTGTGCTGTGTTTTTGTTTTGTACTGTTATGTTTCTGATTTTGTGTGACAGTTTTTGTAACAGTCTCATTGCACTTCTTTCAATCAAGTCTTACTTTTTATGAACATGTTTGATACAATGTGACGTATAATCGTTTTACTTTCCTCTACCATGTACCCCCTACAATAATGCCCCTGTGGCGATGTAGGTACTGTGTAAATAAATAAATTTCGTGCTGTCCATTAGTGGATTAGAAACACCGAATTATAAGCTACTTATTTTCTTAATCCACTGATGTTCGTAAACCATTTTCCTGTTGGACACTCGGTTCGGAAATTTCTAGGTAGAGAGCTTTTAAAAACAAGGGACAGAAGCAAAAAGAAAAGGGGAGGGGGGGGGGTGAAAGTTGCGACGTTAGACGTAATTTTAGTACTTTCAAAGTAGTCAGATTACTATTTCGATTAACCTCTCGATAAATGTACTGTATTCGCAAAATTACAAAATTATTGAAAGGCAATGGATTACGAGCAATTTAATTACCTATAGTGAGTACCGTACGAGTCTGCTTGGAAATGACTTTATCGCACCCTACCCACGGCCATTTCTACTTGTTCCGGCAGAGAATAACAAATTCGATGGCGCAATATATAGCTTGCGCAGCGTACACGCGCAACAGCAAGGTCCTTCTCAATGGCTGCTGGTGTGACATCGGCGAAAGCCACGTATAATTAATTGTCTTACAGAAGCATTATGCCGTGCCGTCATAATTCAGGCAGTGCGGCTGTGTTTGTAGGAAATAAAACCTGGGTGCTTTTTTTCTTTTCTTTAGTTGAAGTACATCGCTTAGCATATGAGTTCTTCGGGTCGTTTGCACGCAGGTAAAACAAAACATCGGTCAAAACCTTCGTGTGTCTTTCCCTCAAATAATAAAAATAATAGAATACGATAGAACTGAAGGTAGTATAAATTCAATTTCATGTAAATATGATTCGGGCTCAGTGTGTATCTGCTCGCGCGCATGTGTGGGGAGTGAGATTAAGTAAATGGTTATTATCACTGACGCCGTCGCCTAAAAAAAGAAGATTTCGTGAAGTTGAGCGTACACAGCTCGTATAGGACAGTAAATAATTGACGTAGTTGGAACCGCCATCTGTCCCGGATGACAGTTATCAGAGAACCGGTAAACGTCCAAATTGATTTTGGTATATAAATTAATCCCCCCCCCCCAAAAAAAAAAAAAAAATTCACTTAAGCATTTTATTTACGGTTTCCTGTCATCAAAATTAAAGTTTGCTGAAAATCACAAAAGAAAAAGCTTTTCACTTTATAAATATATATGTGTGTGTGTATGTATGTACGCATGTACGTATGTACGTACGTACGTATGTACGTACGTATGTATGTATGTATGTATGTATCTGTGTGTGTTTGTATGTATGTGTGTGTGTGTGTTCTTTTCTAACCGTTTGGAAAATTGGGAAACTGTTTCGGTCGTTTCAATGAAAACACGCCCAAACCTGGAGCATATCTCTCTGCCAAAAAGAAACGCTGATTTCTATTTTTCTTAACACAAACCTATTCCGAACTCCAGAGGGCAAGACGCCACCTAGCGGAAAAGTCGTGAAGGAGAAAAGCGGGGAGCTACCGCCTCTCCGAGTGTGCAGGTGTGCAGCAAAACAGACGCGGCCTGGCCGTGAAATTGCGAAACAGATGAACGGGAAGAGGAACGGGTGTTAAGTGCACCACGTTGGAGTCTCGAATATTCTAGCTTCGAAAGCACTTCCAGTCGAATTGTTAGCGCTCCGGCAAACAGGTGGCGCAACATGCCGCGAGCAGCGGCTATAGCGTCATGGAACGCTTATCCAGCTGGGACAGCTCGGGTCCTTCCTGTCAAGCGGTTAGCCTTGAAATCCTGCGTTGCTTTTATTTTTTCCGTAATAGCGCAGCCTTATTACACGGGTAACAACGTTCAATACGTAACCGTGGCGCCATCTCTCCCTCTCTCCATCAACTAACAAATCAAGGTCGTTGTCGATTTCTTTTCTTTTTTTTTCGTTATGCCTTTACGAAATCCAAGTTCTGTTTCTTCGTCTCTTTCTTGTAACTCGCAAAAGAGCGCCTGAAAAAAAAAAAGTAATGTGTGTGTGTGTTTGTTCACCTTTTGTTTCTCTTTGTTTTATCAGTAATTAATTGTGCTGCGCGTTTGGTTAGACAGCGCGAAGTTAGCCAGCCCCAATCGGTGTCTGGCGCCTCAGCTGTTAAAAAGAAATGAAGCCACTGCAGTACTACTGCTGGCTTGGGGTACGAGCTTAAAGGACACATCCAAAAAAAAAACATTTTTTTTAAACAGCTTAGATGGAAAACGGATATCATAAAACGATTTTACAACGAAGAAAAAAAATTTTAGATCTATATTTACGGCGCTATACGAATTTGTAGTTGGCGCCCGCGGGCGCCGCGGAAAAGTGGCCCTTATTTATCACGTGACGGGCCCATATTTGTCACGTGGTGATCGCGCTCTTTCGGAAGCTTCCTATGGCCTCTAAAAGTAACTTATTCATCTTTGCTTGAAGTATAACAAGGAACTAAGGTGAATAAGTAACTTTTAGAGCCCAAAGGAAACTCCTGAAAAAGCGCTAGCAGACGTGATAGACCTGTGCGCCGGTCAGATGACGGCGGCGGCGCCCCGAACCAGACGAACTTGTGCGGCGGCGGCGACGGCGGCGTGGAGAAACGCGTTGAAGCGGCGTTCGCACAACGCTCAGCGTGCGGCGGCGGCGTGGCTTTACGGCGCCGGCGACGCAGGGCGGTGGCGCGCGGGCCTACCACGTGACCAGCGGCAGCTCCGGCGGGCGCCAACTACAAATTCGTATAGCGCCGTAAATATAGCTCTAAAATTTTTTTTCTTCGTTCTAAAATTGTTTTATAATATCCTTTTTTCATCTAAGCTGTTTAAAAAAAAATTTTTTTTTTCTTTGCATGTGTCCTTTAAGGTGCATCACGCAGTACGGACACACGCGGTAGGTAGGAATGGTCGTCCAGATTGAAATGGGCAAGGGCGGGGATGGAACTCAGGATTCTTGGGATCTGCAGCGCGAGCTTTCGCACCACATACTGAGCAGCGGTGCGCTAACGCACTCGGTCACCGATCCCTTTAGAGAACGTCCTGGAGAGTTTCATGCGCGCAGTCAACTAAAAGAATCCTTCACACATGTTTGCCATATTGCTCGCCTTATTCGTATAAACGATTACGAGTAAATAAATAAAAATAAGTTGATGGCAAATGCGCGTGTAAAACGTCTTTTTTCCCCGCCTAAAATCGCTGTTGCTGACGCCAGGCCGCACAGCACGCGTTGCTTCGAGCTTGTCATATGTTTCTTGATGCCTTTGAATTTTTTTCAGATGCGTCTATATTGCAAGTTGCGAATTTCAATAGCAAATTTGACTCGCAGCCCATGTGTTGAAAATGGAAACGTAGAACATAAATAGATGTATTGTTTTTTTTGTTTTTTTTAATTAGTATTTGATGGGCAGAGTTATTTTTGAATACCGCAGCGCCTCCTGTGGTGCGTCGGATTCTCCGGCCGCGCCTGGTTAGGGCGGAAGCTGACAGTTTTCATCCGCCATTGGCGGCGAAAGTGGCGTTGTCCGATGAAATACATTGTCATGACCGCCATCGGGGTCTTTCTCCAGTTTGCCCCACCAATCCAGGAAGGGGGAAGGCGCGCGGCAGCCCTTCCCCATTTCTCGCTCACCCGTTTTCAGTAAAGCGGTCTGCTGGCGACGAGATGTTTCGGTGGCGTCCTCTTATGGTTCCCATCTCTGACGTCGCGACCAGGATTATTGGTAGCGACTCAGTGAGCAACAAGTTCGATGTTTCGTAAAAAGCGCGGTGAAAGCCTCATCACGTTCCTAAATCAACACCGTCAGAGTTGAGAATCTGATTTGCTCTTATTTCCGACGATGAGAGTAAAAATAATCCTACTCGAAACATCATATTGAGAGTTTGGGCAATCGTGCACCGATCACGGCGACGCTTTTGGTCGCGTCCGTCGCCAGTATTGCGTAGTCCGTCTCACACGAATATGGACTAACCGCGAAGGCTGCAAGCTCGAGCTCCTCGTGTTTTATCATCCCTTGACAGCGGAAAAGATTGTGCAGGGAGAGCACCAAACAAAGCTACTCGCTCGCGCTTGTAGTTATTTAAGTTAGTTTATGTTCATCGCGAGGACAGGCACAAAAACAACAAAAGTCATGGCAGAGTTTGTACTGCAGTGAGGTGAAATTTTTCGTCGGATGTTTTCAAGATGACTGCGGCATGTGAGAAGATTCACGCCCTGCGTAAACTGCAGGGCACTTTAACCAAACAAACTATCGGCAGCATTTTTTTCCCCAGCTCTTCTCTTAATTTTTTTTTTTTTTTTGCTGTCGTAAAAACTACAAATGTGACGGAAAGTCCTCCTTGAGGCCGGTAATCCAAACAGTAAAGCTTGCTGTGCGTCAGTATTTGGTCTGAGCAAAATGCAGAAAGTCGCCTATGTACGTCGTGTTTGTGTTAACTGCAACAAAGCGTCGGGGTGTTTAGCATAGCTTAAGTGAAAAAAAAACGGCACGATAAAAAGAAGGACTAGGGGAACCTTCTTCCTCTAATCCTCAATTTTTTCGCGCTGTGTATTTCTTTTTTTTTTTTTGCATTTTACTTGAGTTTTGTTAATAGCCTAATAGCATTGCTCAGTGTACGCTTAAGCCAACATACACCATCATTATATTGTATATACAGTACATTTTTTTCTTTCTTTCTTTCTTTACTTATTTACAATATACTGCGCAGACCATCCCAGGCCCGAGCAGGGTGAAATGATGGAAGAAATACAATTTTCCTGACGTACCACTGAAATTCAAAAAAGGGGTATGCTGCACCACTGAAGATAGCGCCTCGTGCAAGCAATTTTTATATAATTTCCATAAAACAAAGTGTCATAAAAGTGTGAGTGAGTGAAAAACAGGTTATTTAATGGGTGTATCCCTCTTTTGCCTAACGGTATACACCAACTCATGTTTACAAACAAACCGGAGCGCCCCTAGCGGACGCCACCGGCGCCGCGCATGCGCGATGGAGTGTGGGCGAGAAGCTCGCCGTCGCCCATAAACAAACCATTGAGATGCGATGTTGTCGGCGTCGGTGTGAGTCCCCCGGCCCTTTTTCGCGTTCGAATTGTTGATTCTACGTCTTCCTTGCAATGCCTGATTACTTGTGCGGCCTCAACGAAATTACCGAGGATCGTTACACCGCAAAACTTCACATGAATAATGTGACATAAGGCGGTTAATTCCCAGTGGACGCCGCAGAATATACGCTAAAGCCTGATTCGCATGATGAGATTTCGCTCGCAATTTTCAGTCGCGACGTCGCTCGGGCTGCAAACACGTGCGCAGTAGCTGAGATGGTCGACGTCGATACTGAAAATCGCAAGCAGAATCGGACCAAGTTAATCTGGCATAACAAGTCGGTGATGGCCACTGGTAACAATGATCAACGTCTCATTGTATCTACTGTTTACATTGAGCCTGCTTACCAATCTTCAAATTTAATTTTTTTTTAGGCCTGCACTTTCTTCTTATCGCAAGTACCGGGCCAACATTTGGTATACGGGCCGGTGTCGTCTAAAAGAGCAGACGACAAGCAGAAGCGTTTGAAAGAGCAGATGACAGTTCGAACGATCAGGCGGCCGTTCGAACTTGAAGACGCACTGAACGTAGTCAGCAAGTGGTCCGTACAACTAGACGGTTTTCCGGCGTTCATGTCGGAACAAAACAAATAAATCTGATGACCACAAGTATCCGTGAATTCAACCCAAAGTGCTTCCCGCCCAAGCAATCGTTGTCCGACGGCGTCCGGTTTTTCATTTTCACGGCACATATCCACGTTCTCGGACGAACCCAGCACATGAAAACTGATATTCAAACCTTTCTCGACTCTTTTGGTACAGCCCCAGTCGCGGCATTTTGACGAGAAGGCAGGTTTTTTTTTTTTTTTCGGGTTCCATCAAAACAACGCAGGAATACACGTCTAACATGGGGACTTCCGCCCACAGCCCCAGACCGGAAGTGCGCCCAACGCGCCACCTCCGCGCCGTGACGTAACAGAGATGAGTTCGTGTATGAAGGAAAGAGAAAGGATACCATACACAATCCTGGAGGTCCGCCTTCCGCAGTACGCGAGAAGCGAATCCAAGACCATTTTACGGCGTTGTGGGAAGGCTGAGTCCAGTAGTGCCGACCCGTAGTTTTTTTGTTTTTTTTTGTGTGTCGTCGGGTAGCTGGGCCCACATGGACTCCCGATGCCCTTGTAGCATCGGGCATTCCCTAAGAAGATGCCGGAAGTTGGCAGTTGAAGCCTCAAGCCCTTATTGGGTACAGCTTTGCAGCGACCTTTTTGGGGTTTCTTTTCGAAGAGCGCTCTTATGGATGGGGTGACCGCGGCGCCGGTTCATATCCTCCCGAGTCGAATAACCACCCACCGGTTTTAGTTAGGAGAAACCGGATCCTGCTCTTCTGAAATAAGAGCACTTCACGCCATTCCCTTCACGCGAGCTTCGATTGCCTCCTCGCAGTCGTTTATTGTTCTTCCAAACCGGCCACGTTTGCGCAGTTTTGGGGAATATAATTTAAAGCATAGCCGTAGACAGCCCGATGACCTGGGATCCGCTTAATTTGCAAATGTGGATGTCCCATCGAAAACAAAACACAGAAACCCCATGATTTAAAACGGTACACATATTGAACTAATAATCATATATGCGATAGCAACATCGCTAGAAAAAGCAAGTGGTATGCGTAGTAATCTGATTGCCGTCGCATTCTTCTGTCCTTTTTTCAGTAGTCGACGTGAAGGACAAGATCAAAATTCTGCGCGACTACTTCGTCAAAGAGCTGAAGAAGGAGGACGCGTCCCGGAAAGCGGCCAACCAAGGCTACGTGTCGCGCTGGGAGCACTTCAGGTCCTGGGACTTTCTCCGCAGCGCCATTAGCAGCGAGGCAACGCTGCCTTGTGTACGTAACGCCTACGCCCGTACCGCGGATCTTCTACATGGGACCCAGACAGCATTCTGCCCAGTCTACGCAGTGCTGTTTGGAGGATATATCCGTGGGTTGAGAAAGAAAAAAGAGAACCGTATTTTCCTCACCGCACATAAGCAAGTGTGCGAGAGATAATGCTTCTGCGCATGCGCAGTTTCGACAACAGCGCCACCGCAGTAGCATGATACTTCCGTGAGTTGACTTGGTGTATATGGTTCTGAAGCTATGATTTGTAGCCATTATTATTGTATAATTGACGTTTATAATTCCTACGGCGAATTTACCAATTTCCAGAGTTGTTCGGCTGAACTCCATTTTTTTACGGCGTTTTGCTGAGAACCGGACAAAGAGGGCGCAATAGGCGAATGTACAAGAATGTTGGGGATGAGAATAGACCCCACCTTACCCATCGCTTGGTCTCAGCTCGGTTGTAGCGCTAGTTTCCTTGACCGGATGCCAAACAAATTACCATTATCTCATTTTTAATTTTTAAAGGGGCGATGCAACAATTTTTGTACTTTGCGCAAATACCGCTTAGAACGGATCCCTGACGTTGGTGACCTATGAAACACGCGTTCGTTTTTCACCCCACGCAATAGAAGTCCCAGTAAAAAATTAAAGAAAAACGAGCAGCTTCACCCCCTCAACTCGCAGCCAGAACAAGCGGCCACGTGATCTGGAGCCGATTATATGCCGCCAATGTTGATCATAGCCACGCGCTGGGGTTGGCAACGCACAGGACACGCGCTGAGTTCCAGACATTGTTATGGCTCGGCTATTGTCGTCGTTGCAGCGATTGGACACGGGCCACTACCCGAATGCTTCTCGAGCTATCAATTATCACGAGCCGAAATCGAGTGCTCACGCAATGCTTGGGTCCAATCTATGAGCCGCATTCAAATATCGTCCCTGGAGGATGCTGCTACCACCAGGGTACGTCATCAAAATTCGCGGAGAGATTGAAAGAAAACGCTCGCTTTCTCCTTGAAATTACACCGCAACAAAGAGGTTTCTTGGTCAATGGCGTTGCGTGCGAGTTTACTTGGGTCCCACTAGTGCCAGTAAGCTCATACAAAGTGAAAAACGCTCAAAACGAATATCGTTGCACCGCCCCTTTAAACAATTTCGAAAAGTTTGTTTTCAATTAGGGTTTCCGTTAGTGTTTGGCATTATGTCCTCTATGAATTCGGGTGCTTTTTTGGCCTCCAAGTTCCTCTTTGAAAATGCCCGTAAATGGCTGAAAAGTTTTAAATTAGATAACGATAAGTTCTGAAAAAGAAACTCACTGAGCGTTCGTTGATCTGTAGTTCATTCTTGCGGTGAGAAAACTAGGTTTTTTTCTCTCCCACACATCCCGCACGCCTCCTGCGATTGTGCGCTCTGAACAGAAAAAAAAAAAAAAACACTTCGGTGAACTGCACTTTTCTTTTAGTCTTAATCTACGTGATATATTATACGTAATAAAAAAGCACAACTATATAAATATGTTTCTATATTGCGCCTCATATATTAATTTACCGCATTTAAAAAATATATTTCGTATGTCAGTTTTTTTCATATACGCCACTACAGTTAGGTTTGAATTCGTTATCTGTTGTAACAAACAGATAAAACTAAAAATTGCGATTCAAAATAGTTTTTGGCCCAATTTTGACACCACCTAAATACCCTCGAACTGCCACCCCGTTGGACAATCGCGTGCTCTAAAAGGGCTCACCTTTTCGTTTACTCCTCAGGCTCATCTACCCATTTGCGCTTGGGTGTGAACGAGGGCTCTGCGACCGCTCGTGACCACCGACGAGAGAAAGCAATGTCACATTGGCAGCATCTATTAGATAGCCCTGGAGCTCTCTTCGATCTAGGTATATCTAAACTCTCAGATTTGGCGTACTTGCGAGTCAAATCTACCCACTAACTATGAGAAATTCTGACTTACAATTGTTCGATAATTGTCTCGAGCCCATGGCGATTAGTAACGCGGAAACAAACTAAGTAATGCACGCAGCTCGGATGTGTTCTAGGCATACCCCATAGATGTCCCCAGTGTGTTCTATACTGCAGTGTATTCTATGGAATACATAAGTTTTTAAGCACAGCGTCTAGATGGCGCTTTATCGTACTGTATGGAATACAGACCGAGTTTCGAAACGAAATGCTACATGGCGCTTCAAAAGACGGGAGGCGGGCTGAACGGAGCTAATTTGGCAACATTGGCTGTGGCCCACCTACGGTTTGCGCATATTTACCTTTTTTTTTTACATTCCCACTGGCGCCACATTGTTTCAGTTCCGCGCAACGTGACGCAGTAGAGCGCAACGAGTCGTAGCGCTCTCGGTAGCAGACAAAGGCATGTGTGTGTTAAGCAGTCACAACGTACTTGGTCCCGCCCAAGGCTGGTTCACACATTTGCTTTTGAATACACCAACGGCATCCCAAGCGGTTTCTAAGCCTCTCCGGTCGTAAGCAGACGCGGGTGAGTGAACGCCGCCTTCAAACGCAGATGTGTGAACCGGCTTTTAATTTTTAAGCCCAATCAATCCGGCGGTCTCCGCGTGTCTTGCTCTCCCTGTTCCTCAAACCCGATACTCTTCCGCCGAAAAAGAACAAATGGGAGCTTCCAAAACTGCAGATTCACTGCGAGCCGTGGACGGTGTACCCGGTGTCCTTAGGCGGCTGCGAGGCGACCGAGACGATGATCCTGCCGTCGACGCCGCCTGACACGGACCAGTCGGCCCCGAACGCACCACGACCGCAGTCTCCGAGAGAAGAAATCGCGAAGCGATTCGTGCAGCCCAGGCCGCTGCCCAAGTGGCAGGGGCCTCCGGTCGCGTCGTGCGTCAACCTGGTGGCTCCCCTTCCTCCCCCCGTCAAGAAAGCGCGGCAGCTCGTCTTCCAAGAGGTAGGCCTCCTCTGTCGCTACAGCTGTGACGAACTTTTGACGGACACTGATTTGCCTCAAAATTGGTTCAACACATTGAACCCAGATATCCTGGGTTCAATCCCCACCCCTGCCCGTTTCGATCTGGATGAGCATCGTAACGGCGTGCGGTCGTGTATCACTACTGCGTGGTGCACGTTAAAGACCCCAGGCTAGCGGTTGTACTGCAATGGCTAAATTGCTCATCTACAGCGAGTGACTCGTCGCAACTTTGAAATGGCTGACCAACAACACGCTGTATAAATATCCACACAACGCCAATTATTTTTGTGAACTAGTCACTCACATTACAAATCAAAATACTTTTTTTGCGTAGCTATTGATTCTTTTTTTAAATATTTAGTCAGTTTTTAATTGTGAGTTTTTGTTGGCCACACTGAAAACAGAACGAGAGATGTTCTAATAGGGGGGCAGTACAGCTTGTTTCAGACGGGTTTTAAGAAGCATGTTGGTGCGAAATGAATGCTGGGAAAGCTCACGCCAGCAGAACAAAAACAATTTCGCGAAATAGTGGGATTTTTAGACTTACTGCTCGACTCGCCAATTATGCAACACATGACGTCACCCAGCTGTACGCGTAAAAGTTTGAATGTTGTCTGTGGCGCAACCATTACTTGTAGGTTACGCCACGCCTTAGTAGTAGTAAGTAAAGCTTGGGAATTTTGAAAAAAAAAAAAAAGTGTTTACTTTGGGTACCTCAAAAGCCCGCTTTAAAGGCTGATTCGTCGATTCGCGTTTGAGTATGAGTGACTCCTCGACGCAACCGCTTCTAATCGCTCACGACGGGTCAACACTAGTGTGCCTAGATTTGAGAGTGTTTCCAACCGCTCAATCGGAATCACGTTTGCAATGCGAGCTGTGAGGAGGTCAACGAAAGCGTTGATCCCCCGCAGGCGTCTGCGCGCCTCCAGCTGCTTTCCTTCTGGCCATGCGAAAACGTAACGTATGCGCCCCTGCAACTAAACTGCGCCGCAAGCGTCCGCCATTAAGTTGCAAACGCTCTCAAGTCTGGGCTCTCCACCACGTACCCATGAATCCGGGGAAGGCGTTACAAGGCCCCCCCCCCCCCCCCCCCCATGAAACGATTTTTCAAATTCTTCCACTTTAGCTTTAATCTTCAACTCAAACACAAAATGAGAAATCACGCGGTCGTGGCGTGCTGGGGCACCGGTGCGATGACACCAAGCATTTACCGTACTTTATAAACACACCATGGAACTTGTCATTCGCAAGCGATGACAAGTTCCATCACGGCACTGATTGGCCACGAACGCAAATTCAAATATTCGTCGACGGATTGATTGTTGACGAGCGCATACATCCGTTTGACGCAATGCTTGTGTCAAAATACGTGAGCTGAGGTAGGCTGACGTGTTTTGGGTTCCGCGGTTGCGTCACAGTGAAAACGCGGAAAGCTTTCCTAGGTAAGGTGGTAACGAAATACGTAGTCTGCTATATTTTCGAATTTTCGTACCGAAAAGCAGGCTTTTGACTTTATACCTTCTTTCTTTTGGCCCACTATACAAAATGGGATTAGTAAGTCCCGTCGGCCTGGTGAACCGAAGCGAGGAAGAGCGAAGCGAGGCGGCTTCTCCTCATTCTCTAATGTTCCAGGAGGACAACTGAGTCATAGCCCTCGCTTGATCGCGCAACAAACGATTGACCTCTTAACATCAAGACCTTGATGTTAAGACGTGTTAAGAGATCAATCAGCTGCTAATGGTCACAAAGAGTTCATCTGTAAAGAGGTCCGAAAAGTCTTCATCGGATATATAAGGAGGCTGAAAAAAAAATTACTTTAGCTGCGTTTGAGACTTTCTCATACTGTTGTCTTGCTCTTCGACTTGAAAGTTTCTTAAATTTTCCACACTGCAAACTCAGGTGTTAAATTATGATTAATTATCACCAGCTCGTCGGCGTACTCACTTTTATTTCATTCTGGACCAGTCTTGCCAAGATCGCAATGGAGCGTCATCGTACGGAAAGCGTTCCTCGGACACAACAATAAAAGCGTCATTGGCACTGTGCATTAAATCAACTTATAAGTCATGCTTTTTTCCCCAGATCTCTTACAATTATTGTTGTTGCGTATTTCAAGACAGGCAAATTATTTTTCAGTGTTGACAAACGCCGACACCACATATTGTTATGGTGCGAAGATGTGCGCGTGTTTCGCCCGCGTGTGGATAACAAAATCTCGGGATATAAGAAGTATCTTTTTAAAGCAAGCTGTCACCAAGAATTTAAATCTGCTCACAAAGAGTGACAAGGTTAATGGGAAAGTGCTCATTCCATGCACCAAAGTTGTGACCATATGGGGAGCTAGGCACTACTTTCCCAGTATTCAGGGTCTTTACACTAGACTAGAGCGACACTATGGTGGTTAGAAGGGGAAGTGTGACGGGCGCCATATGCAGGCATTGGTAAACAGGGTCACGAGTCGCGATGAAATTTTTTAGAGAGCCTCAAATGAAAAGACGGTCCATCTCGGACCACCGGGAGTATTTGCAATTTAATGGCGGACACCTCCTTCGGCGATCGGTCGCAAGTGCGCAAGCGCTGCGTTTCCGCGTGCCAAGGGGAATAACAGCAGGAAAGGTGGAGGCGTTTGTAGACGATCAATGCTTTAGGCACCTTCTCACACCTCGTATTGCAAGTGCGGCCTATAAACCACGTGATTGAGAAGTTGGAAGATCTCTGTAATACAGTCTCTCTAAAAATTTGGGGATCGCTGACTCGCCTGCTGGCCGCAGCACCCCTAGCGGTCCACAAAAATTTTCATCGCGGAATTGAGGAGCACGAACCATTTAACGGGTGAAACGTGCGCAGTTCACGTTAGTGACAAATACAATACAGTCTGACATGGCGCCGCATGCGCGTTACGGCAGAGAAGGGTGCAAGTTTCGACAAAAATCTTCGCCACCGCAAGGGGCACTTGCAGTCTGCGGGCGAGTCGTTTTCGTCGCAAATCTGTGCAGCCCGTTGCTCCTGCCCGTCAAACTTCCGGCCTTTCCAGCCACCATAGCGATACACAGAAACAACCGACACCGATAAGCGTCAAAGATGTGCAGGATACTCGCCAAGGTGTCTTTCGCACGGTTGCAATAACACCTGCTTAGTGCTCGCGAGTACCGAGAGACTGCAAGCCTGCCAAAGGTACCTTCGCGCACACCTGCATGTGCTTGAGGTTAGTCGGAGTCGTTTGCTCCTGTTTGTCAGTCTAGCGGGACTCGGGCATTAGCACAAACTCCAGTGATTTATTTCCCCATTCCGTGCGATGGCGGGCAAACCAGACTGGTGCAAGCACACTAAAGTAGCAATTTGGGCCAATTGGTTTATCATCACCTGAGAAAACGCCAAAAAAACACAAGGACGAGGAAGTAGACAGACAAGAGCGCACTCGCAACTGGGTTGGATTTGTGAAAACAATCACATATATATATATATATATATATATATATATATATATAGCTTCGAACTAACACATACTCTCTCCTTAGTTCTGTTTAACCCCCGTAACAAGAGGGAATACTCATTCACCGATAAGGAAAGGGACATATCGCAGTTTGATTTGTAAAGAATAATGTCACGAATAAAGGCGACGAAAGGTGAACGGTGAACTGAAAATAAAAGGTTTAATTGGCAAACTTGTGCCAAAAAAAATTAAGAACGAGCGTCGAGACAGCCGAAAAGCGGGCGGCGATTCGGCAGCGTAACCGAGAGCGAGAGCGAGACTGACTCGACAAGGTCGCGGGCCGCTGCTTATCTACAGTGCGTCACTATCTCGAAGTTCGGCAAAGAAGGTTCGAGCGCCGCGCGCTCGGGGCGAGGATGAACTGGCACTATCGAGAATAAGAAAGCAGTGCCTCTAATCTCGTCAAACACAAAGTTGGGCCAAAGTTGACAGAACACACCGATTGACCTATCACGACGATGACTTCGCACTTTTTTCGCCGACATTCAATCAGCGCGCTCCGCGAACTTTCGGCTCCAACTTTGTGTTTCACGAGTTTTGGGCACCAGGACGAAAGTGACTACCGGAACCAGAATAAACGCGAATCTTCTAGAAGTCCGTGATCGAGCGTTGCTTTCCCGGTCCTGCGGGCGGTAATATCAAAACAATTTCTAATATTTCACTGTCCATTTTTAATGCTGAAGACCACCTCATACTTTATATGTATTGTCCAACTTCGAAACAAACACATTCTGACCAATGGGGAGCTCACTATAAATTATAAATGTACAGAGCGCGACACTGTTAGCGCGAACTAGCGAACGCCGGTTTTTCCCGTTTTTCTCTTTGAAACCAAGGGATGTCATCCAAGTTATTATTGCTACGGAAAGAGCTCATTTGGTTCTATAATGTAAGTGATAAAATTTCGTGCTCGCTAATACTATTTAGAAGTAAAATGCGAAAATGCGCCGATGTCGTGTTCGCGCTAACAGTGTCGCGATGTGTACAATGAATTTTTAAAATTACTTTATTTCGTTTTTTACTCAGTTCTTCTTTTGAGACACTCTCTTTCTCTGCTTTCTCGTCGCGTGTCAATACCTCAGTCTTGGGTTTTTCACTAAAATGTTTGAGTTATTCTGAACCATAGCCTCCTATATACTGACAAAGCCTGGCAGATCACCATGAAAAGCGGCCACCGAAATCGAAAAGGTGGAGCGGCAGACAACGGATGAGAGGAGAGCCACGTGACTGGCGCCACGAGCTTCTCCCGAGCGAACAAGCGTGTTTCGGGTACTCGCCGCTGCAAAAGCTGCGCGTTGACGTCCAGGTTCCTCTAGAAATGGCCCTTTGATGCTCTGTGCTACCAGATCCTCGCGCTCCAAATCTGCGACGGGGCACTCTATGGCTCCGTCGTCGAATTGCCAGGCTTTGTGAGTATAGAGGAGGCTATGTCCGAAATATCTCCTGTGTTCCACCTCTAATCGTCATGATCTATACTTCGCTTCACTTTAAGTCCAGACGCAGCCGACGCTACGAGTTAATGGGATCAATCAAGCAACGTGAAAAGAGCAAGTCACTGGGTCTTTCTTGTGCATGATTGCTTCAGCAATATTGGAACACAGGGATACTGAACTGAAATTTCGAGCTCACAAAACAGGGCTTGATAGATAGGCGGGACGCTGCAAAACCCAAAAACATCACTCCTACAGCGATATCTCCAACGGATCGCCGTATTTTTGGAAAAGAAGTTTGCGATTGAACACGGCCGACGAGGCCGACGAGACAAGGCACGTCACGATTCCCATTCCCTCTCCTCCTCACTTCATCCCGTAGAGCTGGTGAACCGAAGCGAGGAGGAGAGAAGCGAGGCCGCTTCCCCTCATTCTCAAATTCTCCCGGAGGACAGTGACGTCAGAGACCTCGCTTCATCGGGCCCTTCTTTTTTAAAAGTACGGCCATCCGTTTGAGATATCGATGTATGACTGATGTTTTGGAGTTCGTAGCGTCCCGTTCAACGCTTCTACGGCCTTATTTTGCGAAATCCAAATTTCGGTTCAGTATTCCTTTAACGAACACTATGACGTTGCACTTTTGACGCTTTTTGATTAGACCTTTCGGCTCGTAGAGTCGGCTGCGTTTTGCCTTAATGTGACACGAAGTATAGTAAAGCTCGGCATATAAACGGTCAGATATTGCTTGTGTTGGACCGTTCTAATACAACGCATAGCTCGGGCATACCATTTTTTAATACAACCTGCAGATTGCGAAACGTTGGGACCTCAGCCGCCGAATACTGTATGCAATAAGGGTTTTCATACCAAAACTCATTTAAGAGAGCTGACGTTTCCATTCGAGGCGCGTCGTCTCTGCTTAATGAGCTAAGGTTTTCAAGTGGTACTTCTTGCTGCATACCTTTAAATTTGCAAGGGACATTCATTTTAGAGCCGGTTCAGATACTTACGTCTTACTGTCTCCGATCGCGTCACGACTCTGAGATGAACAGCACTAAGTAGCGCTTGAACGCTTCCGGTTCTAAGCCAAACTGCAAGTTTCGCAGAATTTTAGAAGTCAAATCTACACCCCATCCATGAGAAATGATTGCTTGTAAAATTTTCAAGATTATTGCAAGCCCACGGTGAAAGAATGGCGCATAAAAGGTTCGAAAATATGCTCTCGCCGGAAGTTTTCCAATGCTACACGATAGATGACGCCAGCGTGTTCTCTCGTCGTAATCTCCTAAAATGGGTCGTGGCGCAGTCCGTCACAGCCAGCCTTTAATTGCTCGTGCAGTACGTGTAGAGAAATCGCCGTTCAATATTATTCTTATAAAGCGATAGCTTTAAGGAGCTCGTGCCACAGAAAAGCCGACGTCGGCGTCGGTGGCGTGGGACGGGGAACTCCTGATAGGTCGATAGGGTCATGACATCACAGCCACATGACCTCACGCAGAACTTTTCAACAATTAACCCACAACACTCAGGTAAAACGTGACGTCACGCATGAAATAAATAAGATTAAAACGTGACCTGTAATGCGAATCAAAGGTGGCAGCATGTGTCAAATGATATCACAATGTAAAGTAAATCATTTGTCTTAGAGAAAAAATTCGAAGGCTATTAGGCGGAGCCGGGATTGCGACCCTTGGGTTGCGAGCCAGATACCCTACCGACTAGGACAAGCGAACCCTTATTTAAGTGTTTATTTACATGTTTATATACACGATAACACTATATCCAATTTACGTTATGTACAAAGCGTCAAAGAAACGAAAAAAGGTGAACGGTCACGTACGCTGCAAGTTATCAGCCTATACACGGAGAGCGTTAATAGACAAGATTAAAAAGCTCGGAAACAGTTAAAAAACAAGGCCGCGCGGACACGCTTGCACGGCTTGGGGACGAGCGGGCGTTTATATGTTTAGCTATCGCGTTCCACTCTTACATGTTTCGCTTAAGCGTCCACCTGTAATTTGTTCTTGATATTTTTGGCAGGCTCCGGATTTGAGGAACAGAAGCCCAAGTCCCCAATCCATCGTTACAAGCTGCATCCAGACACCTGAGCCCAACCACTTTTCAATCGCGGTCCCAACAATGGAAGAAACTGATAGCGCAGCCTTACGATTCCCGTTCAAGGACGAATACGGGGACGCGGAGAACGGCGACGTTATCTTCTGTCGTCACGTCATCTCCGAACTGCGCCAGATGCCCAAGTACCAAAGGGATCTCACCAAGCTACGCATTCAGCAAGCTTTGTTCGAGGTCAAGTACGCGAACGGACCGTACGCGGTGGAGAACATTTCCGCGTTGAGGGGCGACAGCTCTCGGTCCGCAGCTAACGCGCCGCCTTCGTCTCCCCTCCTTGGGATTTGCAACTCCACTAGCCTATAGACTGTTGCCAGTTTAAGAGTGGCGGAAGGACAAGCTCCCCCTAAAAAACCCTCCATTTTCTTTACTGTAGCAGAGCGAACGCTCGAGAGGAGGCGAGTGGAGAGGGAACAAGCAATCGTGATGAGCAGAGAGCTTTGTGGGAGGTACTTGTCTGCTGTCTTAAACCTGCAGCAGACTATAGTGGCAGGGAGCAACGTCGAGTTGGCTTTCTCATCAAGCACATCGCCGAATTGTTAGGAGATGAGAGCTCTATCAGAGCGTAAGGTTTCTAAATAAAAAGGCTAGCGAACAACCTAGACAAGATGACTCGCGATATAAAATCGCTGACATCGTAACATTGTTTCATATAAAGCAGGTCTGGGACTCTCCGAAACGTTGTCCCAGATATTTTTGTAAGCCACACTGGTTTGTGCTGCTGTGTCATTTATACATTGTTCGAGCTTTTCACGCAAATGAAGTAAACTCCTTATGATGTCTATTGATTAATGTTTGTATGACAAATTTGAAATTGTACACTTTGTTACTGCCCCCAAAGGTCTGTAGTGGTACTGTGTCACTTGGATTCGTAGCAATAACACTGATCAATGGAAGTCGTGAATCCTGTTGCTTGAATTATATGATGTACTGCGAGTTCGATTTATTTCGACCCTGTAGTCTGTGCTGAGAGAAAGGCAATGCCACAACAGCCTGAACTTTATATAGTTGATGACAGGTTAAGAGTTTAGGGGGACTCCTTTCCACTTTGGCAGAGAGAATTCTGAAGAGGTCACCCCCCACCCAGTGTTCGCTCTGCTAAATTGAGGTGGGAGGAGCTTCCCCTGAACTCTTAACCTGAGACCGACTATATAGAATGGTCTTCAACCTTCTGTTAGTACAGCCTACAGAGTCGAAATAAATCGAACTCGCAGGACATCACTGAATTAAAGCAACAGGATTCACGACTTTCATTGGTCAGTGTTAATGCGACAATTACAAGTGACACAGTACAACTACAGACCATTGACAGCAATAACAAGGTGTAAAATATATTATGCCATTTTGCATGTCATACAAACATTAATCAATAGATATTATAAGGAGTTACTTCATTTGTGTGACGAGCTAAAACAAAGTAAATGCCACAAAAGCACAAACTAATGTAGAAGTGATCTCCTTACAATTTCTGTGGTTTTGTGATGTTCATAATGACATCTTAAAATTGCATACAAACAAAAGGCACAAGAAACAAGGAATGGTGATGATCCGGTCGTGTCGAAGTGCAAATAAAGAAAAATAAAACAGCTGGTTAATTGACAAAGAATGTGATATCATGAACAGTGTCGGCTGCACATATTCACTGCATATGTAGCTGACAAAAGTATTGACGCTCGAAGCAGCGGCTGAATAGATAAGTCATGTGATAAAACAGTTTGAATGGTTACTTGAACATAACCACTGGGCTTAAGGTGCTCAGGACAAGTTAAAATTAGGCAATAAATAGGCAACTCAGTAATAATCTACGTCTACATATGCCTTAATGTAGAAAAAAAATGGGCATGGAACAAGCGTTTCTTGAATGTTGTGAAAAGCAACAAAAAATTAAAAGTGGATGAATTACAAGACAGTTGCCTAGCATCACAGTCCTGTATTTCTTTTATCACAAAAATTAAATTACTAGATAGTTTGCTGCCTTGCAATAAAAAATGCATCCAAAAGATACGTTGCAAAATATTCGACAAGGTCTGACAAACAAGAGCAGAAGTTGAAGCGTGCATCTGAGAAATTCTTGCTACATGTCAAAAAAAAAAGTATTACATAGAGCAGAATGTTCAGATGTAGATATAAAGTGTAACATTCTCCAGTTGTGGCCTTTTTAAACTCATGCTTATAACAAAAACTATGGGCTACGTAGGTGCTAAGTAGGCGCCTTCGCTACGTAGGTGTGTGAGTTATTGTTAAAATGGAAAGTGAGCACCGAACATAACAGAGACAAACACCGGATGTGCTAACCAGCAGCTGATGGATTTCATTGCTAAGTGCAAGTACATGGTAGAGCTGCATAAAGTAAAAGGGGCCATGTGATGACTAGCAGTTGTGCTACAAACCCCTTGGCCTTTTTTTGTGGCAGCTTTTGCGCTGATCTTGTCTGGCAACAATTCTATCCTTTTTATGATTTACAGTTGAACTTAACAAAGTATAAATTATACTTTGGTAAGTACAACTGTCAAGCATAAATTGAGAAAATTATATCTAAGATAAGTGCAAAATCTGTAACAGACAAAAGGTGAAGGAACTGACAGCACGCTTGCCATTCATCACATGGCTGCTTTTAATTTATTCACATCTACCCGGTATATGCACTTTACAATAAAATCCTTCAGCTGCTGTTTAGAACATGGGGCGTTTGTCTCTTAACTTTTTTCTGTTAGGTTTGGTGCTCAGTTTCTACTATGACATTACCTCACACACCGGCTTAGCTTAAACTTGTAATGAAGTGAAATGTACTCTCATCAAGAGTATGAGTAGGAAAACAAACATTACCTTGCACACCAGCTTACCTCATTATGAAGGGAAATTTACTATCGTAAACAGTATGAGTGAGAACGCCAGAGCGCATGACCTTCGACACATGCTGAGCTAATAACTCGAGGCTGATAAAACTACAGAGTGGAGAGGGGGACTAAGAGCGTGCGCACATCGGAGTGAACGCACACTCTCGCAGCTCTCTCTTCACTTCACAGTTTTATCAGCCTAGAGGTAATGTAGCATGTACCGAAGGCCGCACATTCTGGCGTTCCCCACTCATACTATTCACAATAGTACTTGAGGTCTTCTTGTGTGCAAACTAAACACATGTTTAGTTTGCACACCAGCTTGTTTGGTTCACCTTCTTCAGAACTGCTCTCAGTTGAAATGACATAATACATCGCTCAAATGCCTTATATCTGACCAGCACCGTTTGTAGCAGGCCCAATGTTTGTCCAAATGCATATGGGTAAGAAAGGTTCAAAATAGAATATACAGTGAGGCAGATGGCCAGCGCACATTCCAAAGAGCATCCAGGCATCAGGTAAACAGAACGGTTTCTGCAGACGATTTTCATTACCCCATTTCCCATCATAACGATACAGGGTCCTGGAGAAGGCTTTTCGATTGCATGATGCCTCTGTAACGAAACTACATTCAAGTACTGTAATGCATTAACAGTTAATAGAGGGACCTCCATAAACAGAGGGTGTACAAGTCACATTATTACCAACTGATCCTCCTTTTTAGCAGTGCTTCCCAAGGATTGCTGCACTTCTGTTATCTTTACATATTAAGTGAGTTTCTTATTTTTAATATTTTTTTATTGGAGTATCTGTTGGCTCACAGGACAATCACTGACATCCATGGAATAAAGGTGCATTGGAGGAAAGTCTCTTCAACACATACTCAGTGTGACGCACCACAGGTGATGTCAGCAGTGTGCTTTGCTTCAGTTTAGAATCCACATGTGTGTTTTTCACCCCATAGTGCCCGCTGTTAATGATTTATTCAAGATTTCTCTCTACTGCTAGATCATAATGAGGTCGGGCATCGATTCTTCAACTACATAGGCGCCCAAAGAAGAGCACGTAAAAGGTAATTTAAAAAACTCCAGTTAATTACTAAATTCACCAAATGTGCCTCTTTATTTTCAAATGTGGACACAGCGCAATAAAAATTAACAAAGGACGAGTAAAACAAGTGCACGGACACAGCGCTGACTATCAATTGAAGTTTAATTTTAAAGCGAACCAGAAAATAAACACCGAAAGCAGAGAGGAAAGAACCAAATGAGACAAAAATGCAACCCGATAAACAAGACTTCTACTACGTTATATCTCTTTCACACGTGCTTGCCACTGTGCTTGATACACAAGACTTCGTCAACCCAAAAGTGCACCAACGGCGCGCTAAGACATTCCCCTTCCAATTTTGATAAAATAAAAAAGGACTCTTCAATCTCTCTGGCGGTCTTATTTTTGTTACGCGCCAGGATCGTCAAATCATTGAACAAAGGCACGAAGCCGCACCTACTGCAACGTACCGCTAAGTGGCTAGCGGGGGGAAAACGGAGAGCAAGGGAATTCTCCCTCGCCCTCACGTTCACGCACCTTGCTGTTTGTCCAATGAATACCCTACTACATGTGAAGGGGATCTGGCACACAACCCTTCTCGAATCTCTGGTACACAACAATCTGCTCCAGATCTCGTGGCCGCTCGTTTTGGCTGAGAGTTGAGGGGTGAACGCCGCTCGTTTTCCCTTCATCTTTCTGTGACTTCGATTGCGTGGGGTGAAAAACGAACGGGTGTTTCAAAGGTAATTAACGTCAGGGATCCGTTCTAAGCGGGATTTGCGCAGGGTTCAAAAATCGTTGCATCACCCCTTTAAGGGGCAGTTTCTACAAATATGGTCTCCTACAAATCATTTTTGCAAGCAGCGTGGTGCCTGATTTGCACTGGTGCCACTCTCCCTGGCCTGAAAAGGGTTCGCATAAATTTAACACCACCAATATATATGAAATTACTGTCAGTGCGCAGGCAAGCTGGTGGAAGTTTACCATGATGCTTTTTAACCCGAGACTAGAGCAGGAGGAAAAATTGTTTAAGTAGAGGAGAAAGTAGCGGGGAGAGACAAGGTCTCTCACTCAGCTGATAAGTTATCCTATATACATATATATACGAGGGGCGTTCATAAAGTTAGTATTATTGTCACGAAGGAATAGAGAATCATCAATCAAACTCGAGTAGGAGCTGAGACTTTCTTTACATGTTCGCAACCAAAAGTAATTCACTTTTTCCAGCTATGCACCACATGCCGGAGGCCATTGTTATAGGACTCCTCGTTTTGAGTGTTCAGGAATCGCTCCACTTCAGCAATCACTTGGTCGCCGTCCTTGAAATGCATTCCTCTTATTTGGCCACACTAAAAGCGTCTGTGCCATTTAACCAAAAGTGTCGTAAACTGGGACGTTGTCCCCGAACAACGCTCCCAGATTGGAATGAATATCCTTGGCATTGCTTTCCTTCAAATGAAAAAAACGGATCACTGCATGTGCTTGGCACCGACGGGCGGTGCCATTTTTGTTTCGTCTCCCTAGCGGCGTTACGAGCTACTATAGCATGCGATATTTATACTGTGCGGAATCTAGAAGGACGCGCGCTCATGTTGATGCCTGTTTTGTTCTGTTTCCTTTAATTTTTTGTGCCGATAATACGAATTTTATGAACGCCCCTCGTATATATATATATATATATATATATATATATATATATATATATATATATATATATATATTCTGCATTTTAACCATGACACACATAGTGATATGTTTGATTTAGAAGGTTGTAGAATATGAAGGAAAAAGTATATACAAAAAGAGGGAGCGTGCATAGGTCAACCGTCGGTTGCACCGGCGTTAGCTGAAAATTACCTGAACTTCTTGGATTGTGTTGTGTGTGATAGTTGGTAAGAGTTGTCAGATACATGTATTGTTAAAATATATGTTGATAACATAGTGATTTGCTCTTTTCGCAAAGTTCTTTCAAACAACCTAGAAACTCTGATTAGATCAGCAGCACCTGAGCTTCAGTTCACGGTGGAAAGGCCCAAGAATGGAGCCCTTCAGTATTAGAGCGCAGCTCTTAGGCGCCCGTTTCCGGCTTGAGCGGCGTCGCCGTCGGCGTCGGCGTCGCCGTCGGCGTAACCGCGCGGTGCATGACGGGTAAATTTTCCCGCTAAATCTAGCGGAAACTTTTCCCCGCTAAGTTTAGCAGAAAAATTTCCCCGCTAAATCAAACAAAAAATTTTCCCCGCTAAATTTAGCGGAACAATTTCCCCGCAAAATCTAGCGGAAAATTTTGCCCGCTAAATTTAGCAGAAAAAATTCCCGCTTAATCTAGCGGAAAATTTTACTCACTAAATTTAGCGGAAAAATTTCCCCGCTAAATTTAGCGGAAAAGTTTCCCCGCTAAAATTAGCGGGAAAATTTCCCCGCTAAATCTAGCAGAAAATTTTCCCCTCTAAATTTACCGGAAAAATTTCCCCTCTAAATCTAGCGGAAAATTTTTCCCGCTAAATTTAGCGGCAAAATTTTCCCGCTAAATCTAGCGGAAAATTTTCCCGCTAAATTTAGCGGAAAAATTTCCCCGCTAAATCTAGCGGAATATTTTACCCGCTAAATTTAGCGAAAAAATTTTCCCGCTAAATTTAGCGGAAAATATTTTCTGCTAGATTTAGCGGAAAATTATCCCTGAATGGGAGCCAAGCAGGAGAGGAGGAGGGCCATAGCCCCCTCTCCATACCTTCCCCTCCTCCTCCTCAAGAGCTGCGCTCTAATTCGGCGTTAAAGGGAGTTGTAAACGGCTTTCATTTTTTATACTTGTTAATACTGAAGATGGGTTGTGCTCGGAGTATGGTGAAGTTCAAAACCAATGTTTTCAAAAAGAAGTTGCCATCCAAAAACTGTGAAAGCTGGGGGAGTTAAATCAGTAGCCAGAATGCACTAGACAGATCTTGTATTCATTGTGTGACTCAATCGTTGGAAAGGCAATGGAAAAGATTGAACAATGCCGGTTATGAAAACCAGTTCATCAAAAGACAATATGTCTTTAAATCGCGGACAAAAGCGAAGGAGAACAAAAATCAAAGAACAGCTTTTCGGTTATCCCGTATTATCATAAAATATATCATCTTCTGAAAGCAACTGCAAGACAGTTCAGAGTAGACACCGTTTTTGGTTCAGATTTTAAGTTAAGTAGACTCACGCCATTTCAGTCAAGTTTGATGGGATGCAAGAAAGCCCCTCGTGAGAAGTCGGTCCCCTGTGAAAATGGACGGGTCTATGGGATACCTTTGGTTTGTGGATTTTAGTACGTAAGACAAACTTCAAAGTGCATTAAGGACAGGTTGACAGAACACAAAAGAAACGTAAAGAATAATGCTGCGAATTCGGAATTAGCTAAACACATGGACGAATGCAGTAATTGTAGTGCACACTGGTCGGAAACAGAAATAGTACACCAAGAGGTTTATAACAAGAAGAGAGTTGTAAGGGAAACAATCCAGAAAAAAAGAGTGGAAAATTGTACAAGTCAGGCCTCTTTGCATCTTGGTAGTGCTTCAAGTATAATTTTTGCAACCCTAGTTGCGCAATGTTTTGGTTGCCCTTTTGATGTTCTTCTCTGTTTACAGAAATTCGGTGTGCGAGGCCCCGCGAATTTCTTTTAGTCTTTCAGCATCAGTTATATCAATCACTGTGTGTGTGCGCGTGTGTGCGTGTGTTTCTGTGAGTTTTATAGTTGGGTAGATCATTTTTGTTGGCCGACTCGCTTCAATATTTGTCTCAGAAAGGAAAAGTTAGATTGATCACCCCTTTTTGAGTCAAGACTGCCTTGAAAAGTTCAGTATGTACAGTGGTGCCAGGTGTCCAACCTTGGTTTTCTGCCACAATTAAAATGGTTTTTTGTTACCTGCAGCAGGGTGGAAAGTTGGGAAAGTTAGTTCATAGTCAAAAGCGCCAAAAACGACAGGGGCAAAGAAGAGTGTATACAGCACAAGGCGCACTAACAACTGAAGTTTATTTAAGAAAAACACATAATATAAGCCGTTGTAGAAGCCTTATTCGTTACAACAATCACTGAAACCCCTTGATAACATCAAACTCTTTCCCTGAGAGGGCAAGGGAGTGCTCGCTGACGCGCTCCTTTAGCATTGCTAACACGTGTCTGGAAGCGTAATTAAAAAGATATTCCGAACATACTGTGCAAAACAGTTTTAATCTACAAATTTCACGCCTATAAAAGGCAAGTTTCCCAGAAAGCTGCCTGGCTGAGGTTCCGGAAGGATTGTTAAAAAAAGCTAAAGGGCAGACCAACTTGCAAGAGAAAAGCCTAAAATGTGACCGGCAAATATCTCTTATTTGCATGCCATGTTTCATAATTTAAAGAAAGTTGCACAGCGTTCCAAAGTTCCTGTGGTATTCTCAGCCCCCGATAAAATGGACGTCTCTGCCACAGAATCAATATTCCCCAGGCAATTGAAGATCAGTGCAGCATAAAACTTCGGACCAAATATGCTGAGTGTGCATTGGGAGTGGTGAACGAGATACCGCTGACTTGCCGTTTCGTGTACTTTGGGCAGATGGGTAGGTGTGTCAATGACCGTGCACGCGAACATGCGGCACCCATGTGAGCAAGCCCTTCTGGTATTCTCGCTATCCCTTGTAGCCGTTGCCCATGCTCACCAGTCATGCATGATGTTAAGATTCTATCGTAATATAAAGAAAGTGTGCCGAAAAGTTCACGAGGCCTTCAAGATTGCGGCAGAAGAAAATGAGTGCGTCAGCGAACCCTCCCTTGCCGTCTCAGGGAAAGAGTTTTATTTCATTAAAGGATTTCATCAATGGTTGTGACGAGTACGCGTTCAACAACAGCTTATATGATGTGTTTTTCTTAAATAAACTTTAGTTGGGAGTGCGCCTTGTGCTGTATCCACCCTTCTTTGTCCTTGTCGTTTTTGACGCTTTTATATATTTGTTTTTGTAACCTCTTGAGATAGAAGGTCAGAAGCTCTTCGTCTGTGTGTGCGTGTCATTACTGTGTGTCCGTGTCATGGTGAAAATGTTAATATATATATATATATAGTGGTGAGCACACCCGACCGGACATTGGGAGGCCTAGAGTTCAAATCCTGGCTCCGCCGTTTATTTTGGCTTTCGGTGGGTTCGTAAAACTTTGATAATTTGATTCATTGCATTAAGTACGGTTCATTCATCTGCATATGTTCGTTTATATATATATATATATATATATATATATATATATAGCCGCATCCGTAGCATCGTGTATGAGGTCAAAATTACAAGGATCTATGATCGAACTACGACATGTGCAGAAGTTCAGACTTGATTGTGAGCAGGGGATTTTTGACGCGTTTCAAGCACGATGAGGATTGTCTGACAGTGCGGGCAGAGGAACACAAAACAAATTATTCGGGATGAAGTCGAGAATTCTATTTTTGAAGTCGTCTAGTCCTATCAATACCTCCTAGTCGTCATTGGTCAGGGTCTCCTTCGTTCACTGGTTCTTTTCGGGGTCCGTGTTTGGATTTTTATAATTTTGAATCACATACTTAACTAGAACAACTCTAAAATTTCCCCGCCCCCCTTCCACCAAATTCTGCTGCCCTATGCAGCTGCCTGCTCTGCCTCTTAATAAGTTTGTCACAGCAGATTTGAACTTAAAAGGAAACACAAAAAGTAAGAGTGATGGAGCAGTAGAATGTCAACATTGTCCGTGCTTACTTTCAATTTTTTCTTTTGTTTCACCTATTGCTGGTGTTTTGCTTGTCCTTAGACTAACAGTTTGTAGAATCTGTCACCTCTTCTACCTATTAATAATTCCCGATCACTTGGCAAATGTGATTTTAGGGTACCATAAGTGTTTTCTTCATTTTTCAACACAGTAGTCAGCAACTATTAGGAGGATCCACCAGTTCATTAAAACAGGAAAGTGTGTGAAAGCTATGAAAGTGAAAATAAGTTCCATACTAAGGTTAAAGGCACATGACATACATCGTAATCTGATACGTGATGACATGAGTGCCAAGCTGTCTATACGTAGCCCAGTGTGACAGATGTGAAACCTATGATCGCAGTTTCTACTCATACCTAAAAGCCTCTAGTCAAACTGATGAGTGTGGTGAGTGTGCTTATGTAGAATACTATCTTAAATGGTACAATAATGCATTCAACATTCATCTATATATATATAAAACCACACAGTGCCAAAATCATTAGACAGTTTTAGTATAGCGTTGCTGGCTCTTACGTACGCAATACGCAATAGTATAGCGTACGCTAAAAATGACCTGCTCGGACCGAATTTAGTTGTGCGTTACGTTTTCGAGTGAACACCGCGCATGATCTTGGCTAAATTTGCTAGAGCCGTAGAATTCCGCGTTCTTATAGCGCAACCATGCTCCTGGAAAGAAATATTTAAAATGAAAACGTGTCCAATCATTTATTTCAAATTAAACCAAGCCGCAGTTGCCTCGTCAAGCGCGCTTTTCTGCGGGGTACAGAGGCTACGAGTACGAGTGCGTAGCCAAATTCGATCACGGAGCCTCCGTCAGTCGTCCCGTGGAAACGGCAGCTTTTATCAATGCTACCGCGGAATGAAATTCATGACCTACTGATGTCCAGTGCATAGCGGCGAGAACTTCGGCGATTTCTTTTAGAGTCGTTCGTCCGTCGGCGATGAACTGTGCGAATAGGCTTAGCGTTGAGCAGATCGCAGCGTTGACGCACATTGCGAGTGGCGAACATTTTCACTGTGCAATCCTTCAGCTGCACGGCGATCTGATTCGACCGCGGTAGGTCCCAGAAAGAATTGCCGAGCTGAACACCACGCAATTTCACGTAACACAGAACTTCGAAAACACCACGTCGCCCTTGCTGCGCCAGTCGAGGTAACCGCCATCTTGAAACTGGCGCTCTCGTTGGGTCCGAGATCTCTCGAGAGCGTCCCGCAAGGCCCGCTAGCCCGCCACGCAAAATCCCCAGCGTTGCGTGCGTATGCAATACGCTAGCTCTTCTATTGCGTTCTGCGCACGCGCACTCCCGACCCGCAATTTTATTGCGTACGCAAGGCTTTAGCGTACGATCCACTAAAACTGTCTATTTTCTCTCTGTGGTGCGGTGTACTGTGCCACCGTGTATATGCCATGCCCTTCTTGGTGTACATGTTACAACATGACGTTCAATATTTCAGAAACTAATAATCGTTAAGTACTCATATATGTACTTCTTATCTTTCATATCATAGTCAATATTAAATTGATTTTTTTTGTGCGTGATTTGTTGCAATGCACATACTTTGTGTGGTAAAGTTGGAAGCATGAAAACACCGATACTAGTTTCTTTTGCTGCAATTAACAATTCAATACAGATATTTTATGTAGAGTTATATTATTTCCGCCAAAAACTGGTCCCCAGCCCAACAGTCATGCCTTGCTTATTTTAACATTGGTATGCCAAATTTCGTATGGGAATACTTTAGAAAATTAAGAAAAACATAAAATATTATGAGGGCTGACTTGGGAATCTGAATGATTTCTTTTTGGAAAGGTATGTAGGTCATAAATAAATTAAGCTTGGTGCGAAGATTCCAGTGTTGGCCTTTTTGGTTGAGATCTGAGACAAAACAGTGAAATAACAGAAAATGAACTGCATACGATACAATGCATAATTCTAAGGCACAGCTTGTATTTATTCTCTAAAATAGAGAAATCACATAACCCTCAAAAACCCAGGCACAAAAAAAGGAATAAAAGAACATAAAGAAGTCAAAGTAATTAAACGCACATCTGCCACAGAAAGGTGGAGCGTTTAAAATACGGGACAAATTTATATAAAACACGAAAAATACTGGAGCAAGGAACCCAGAGCCTAAAGCAGCTAACTTTTTAACAAACTAATCTAAAATGAACTACCCTACATTCAATAAAATACCAGAACCAAAATTACCGATCTACAAGTTTTCCCGCTCATTTTAATCCGAGCGACGGCCAATTTAATCCAAGTGCCACCCAATTTAATCCAAGCGCCACAGAATTTAATCCAAGTACCACACAATTTAATCCCGGGGTCAATCAATTTAATCCACAATATGCATATGCACGTATTGTCTGCAGTGGTCGTGTTTTGCTTACACATTTGGTAACCTAGAATAATTGTTTATACAATTAGACTTTTTGGGGTACAACTGATCATTTGATCACTATTGAGATTACTTGGAGTTACTAGTCCCACTATCGAGTCTTAATTGCTATGTTGATTTCTCTTTTTGTAACCTCGAGTTATTGTGGCGCACTCGAATTTATTTTAGCTGAGTGGACGTTTTGTTTAACCTTTCTTATTACTTGACCTAACATTGCTACAGTTCAGATGATATAAGTACAATTGCAATTTATAATTACTCTTTTGATTACTTGGTGTTAATATTGCTCATATTGATCTATAATGAACTCAGTTGACATTATTATTTCTCTTTTGATTACTTCGAGCTACTTTTGACCCATTGGCCATAAATTCAAATTAAACGCCATTGTGATGACTCTTCATTACTTTTAGCTAATATTCAACGAATTGAATTTTTATGTAATGAATATTGACATCACGATTACAATTTTCATTACTTTGAGTTACTCTCAATTAAATTGACTTTAATTCGGCCTAACTGACATTTGGTGACTCTTGTTTACTTTGTATAACTTTAGTTCCATTTTATCGCTTGGGAGCTCAATCATGCATTATTTTTAGTCTTGATTATTTCGAGTTACTTTTAATATAGAGGACTTTAATTCGGCCTCATTGATATTGCGATGACTGTTTTGATTTTTTGGGGCTAATGTTTAGCAAAATTATTTATTATTCGCTCAATTGACATTACAATTACTTGTTTGATTACATTGAGCTACTATTGGTCATCCGAGTTTGTAGCGTGCGCGCATGTTCAGTCTGTTTCGACTGTGCGTCGCTCACCCCAGCGTTTGCCCCCAGGACGCGGTCCATTGGATTCGGCAATTCTCTTCCAAATGTGAGGAAGGCGGGGGTGAAACCTGTCGAACGATTGACAGTGGAACGGAGAGCGAACCCAATCTCGGGAATGTATGCGTCCCAGTCGCGGTGCTTTTCGGCGAATGCTGCCAGCATGGGTTTGATGTTTCTGTTACATCGCTCCGTGATGTTCGCCTGTGGGTGGTAGGGTGTGGTTGTTCTGTGTGCTTGATGCCCAGCGCTTTGCAAGCGTCCACAAATACCTTCCCGACGAAGTAGCTTGCTCTATCTGTTAGAAGAGCTTCAGCGAACCCGAATCGGGTGAACACCTCCATGAGCTTTTCAGTGATTGCTCGGGCCGTCAGCTTTCGTAGTGGGAAAAGTTCTACCCATTTGCTGAAGTGGTCAGTGACAACCAACAGATACTGGTGTCCTTTGGGGCTCCTTGGTAAAGGGCCGACCACGTCGCAAGCCGCCAAAGACCATGGTTCTTGGCTGTGGATCGGCTGCATTAGGCCCGGAGGTTTGCCGCCTCTTGGTTTGAAGCTTTGGCAAGTGTGGCACGTGCGGGCGTAGCGGAATACGTCCCTTTTCATGCCCGGCCAGGTTGCGATGTGGCATAACTTTGTGTAAGTCTTGGAGCCGCTCGCATGTCCGGCCAAGTGCGAGTCGTGATAGTAACGCATTACTGCGCACCTCAGACTTTTGGCACTACCACCTTGAACACATTGTCTGTGTCCTTCTCAGATGGGATATACTTCAGCAGGAGCCCGTCGGCGTTCAGCAGAAATTGATCCAGCGTGTCAGTACCAGTACCAGATACATCCCGACACTCGGCGTTTACTGCAATACCAGCAGTCGTACGCCCGGCGGACGCGCCGCCCGACTCCACAGAGTCCGACTCACTCGAGAGTCCGTCGATCACCTTTCGACAAAACGGATCATTCTGCTGAGCTTTCAGTAGCTCTTCTTTGCTGAACACGATCCCCACTGCGCTCACTGCGTCTATGTGGTTCACGTTTTCGTCCGAGGAGGTCAGTGGTGCTGCCTCCATTTTGGACTGATTTTCGGCTTCGCCTGGCTTGGAGTTTGCCGTTGGCTCGGCCTGGGTCCTCGCGGAAAGATTTGCGCAGTCTACGGGGGCTCGCGACAGTGCGTCGGCCACCACGTTTGTGCTGCCTTTTGTACCGCACGACATAGTCGTATTTCTGCAGTAGCAAGGCCCATCTCGCTAACCGTCCTGCGGGTTCGCGAAGTCTGGACAGCCATATTAGGCTCTGGTGATCTGTTTCGATCGTGAACGTGGTCCCGTCGACATAAATGTCGAAGCACTCTTGTTCACATGTGCTGTAGTTCACCTCAGCGGGTGTCAGCGAGCGGCTAGCAAAAGCTACCGGACCAAGCACTCCCTCGTGCTCTTGGAGCAGGACCGCTCCCAAGCCCAGTTTGCTCGCGTCCGTTTGGATCACGAAAGGCTTGTTCAAGTCGGGCAGCTTTAGTTCAGCTGTGTCCGCGAGCGCTTTGGAGGTGCAGCGGAATGCTGCCTCCTGCTCGGGACCCCAACTCCATCTCACGGTCTTTCTCAGTAGCCGCGTTAGTGGCGCTTGGAGTGATGCGCAGTTTGGGATGAATTGGCGGTAAAAGTTTACCATTCCCAGATAGCGACGGAGCGAGTTTACGTCCGTCGGCGCCGGAAACTCCCGGATAGCCTTTAGCTTCTCGGGGTTTGGCGCGATGCGCCCGCAGTCGAGCGTGAACCCAAGCAAGTTGATGCGGGTTTCGGCTATTTGGGCCTTTTCTGGGTTTAATGTGATACCCGCGGCCTTTAGCCTGTCGAACACATCCTTCAGATCTCGTAGATGATCTTCGAAGGTGTTGGAGTACACGACAATGTCGTCGAGATAGGCCATTGCATGTTTCCATTTGGCTTCTCCCAGTACTCGGTCAATCAAGCGTTGGAACGTCATTGGCGCTCCGCACAGACCAAAGGGCATTCTTGTGAATTCGAAAAGCCCGCGGTGACACACAAAGGCTGTTTTTGCCTCGTCACCCGCCTCCATTTGAACTTGGAGGTAGCCTCGGCTGGCGTCCAGGGTTGTGAAATACCGTGCGCTGCCGAGGTTGGAAAGGATCGAGTCAATGCTCGGGAGCGGATATGCGTCTTTCCGCGTTACGTCATTTAGACGCCGATAGTCTACGCAGAGACGTGAGCTGGGTTTTAAATCTGCCAATTAACATATTGGTGACAATTTTGAGTACTTGGAGTTATTGCGCCACCAATTTATCTATAATAAGCTGAATTTTCATTGCTTTTACTCTTGATTATTTTGAGTTACTATTGACCCAACGAACATTCATTCGGCTTAATTGACAGTTTCATGACTCTTGATTACTGTGAGCTGATATCGACCAATTGACAAATTTAGCTATTATGAGCTAAATTTGCATTATGATTACCCTTTTCATTGGTTTGCGCTGCTATTGACCCTGTAGACCAGTCTGCTTAATTGACAGTTTGGTGACTATTTTGATTACTTTAGGTCATTATACAGCCAATTAAATAATTATTAGCTGGATTTGTCATTTGGTTACTTTTTGATTACTTCAAGTTACTTTTGAGTTATTTTATACTTTCCTTCAACTATCGCGGACACCAGAGGGCGGCGTCGGACGAGAAGTCCCTCCAGAGAGCCCTTCTCCTCGTCCGACGGCTCCCTTTGGTGTCCGCGATACTTCCGAGGTAAGCGATCTTCGATTCCGATATTAATAGAACAAATGCAAAGCCCTTCCACTTCACGTGAAGACGGAAGACCAGCGAAGCTATCTTTACGACGTCTAGGACAATGCCCAGAGTACGACATCTAGGACGACCTCAAGGACGACTTCTTGGACGACCTCAAAGACGACCTTAAGGACGAGGTCTAGGACAACCTCAAGGATGACGTCTAGGACGACCTCAAGGCGACTTCTTGGACGACCTTAAGGGCGACACCTAGAGAATGACGCCTAGGACGACGTCGTAAAAATTGCTTCGCTGGTCCTCCATCTTCACGTGAGGTGGAAGGGCTCTATATTTGTTATATTAATATCGGAATCAAAGATCGCTTACCTCGGAAGTATCGCGGATACCAAAGGGCTCACTGGAGGGACGAGGAGAAAGGCTCATTGGAGGGACTTCTCGTCCGACGCCGCTCTCTGGTGTTTTCGGTAGTTGAAGTGAAATATAAAGTAACTCAAAAGTAACTTGAAGTAATCAAAAAGTAATTAAATTACCAATTTAGCTAATAATGATTAAATTGGCTGTATAATGACCTAAAGTAATCAAAATAGTCACCAAACTATCAATTAGGCAGACCGGTCTACAGGGTCAATAGCAGCTCAAACCGATCAAAAGGGTAATTATAATGCAAAGTTAGCTCTTAGGAGCTAAATTTGTCAATTTGTTCGATATTAGCTCACAGTAATCAAGAGTCATGAAGCTGTCAATTAAGCCGAATTAATGTTCGCTGGGTCAATAGTAACTCGAAATAATCAACAGTAATAGCAATAAAAATTGAGCTCATCATAGATACATTGGTGGCGCAATAACTCCAAGTACTCAAAGGTGTCACCAATATGTCAATTGGGCGGATTTAAAGCCCGTTGAATCAATTGTGAATAAAAAATTTTAAAAAATATATAATTCATCGTGTCAATTATGCTCAAAATAAATCAATTGCTTGAAACTTAGCAGAAAATAATAAAATAATTAGGGTTGTGTGGATATTTATACAGCGTGTAGTTGGTCAGCCATTTCAAAGTTGCGACGAGTCACTCGCTGTACATGAGCAATTTAGCCACTGCAGTACAACCGCTAGCCTGGGGTCTTTAACGTGCACCACGCAGTAGTGATACATGACCGCACGCCGGTACGATGCTCATCCAGATCAAAACGGGCAGGGGTGGGGCAGTAAATAATAAAGCGTCATCACAATGTGAATTAAGCCGAATTAAGATTAATTGGGACAAAATAGTAATAAAAATGTGAATCGAGCTCTTAAAAGACCAATTGGTTGAATGTGACCTCAAAGTAATCAGAAGAGTTACCAAATTGTGAAATAGGACAAGTTCATTGGATCAAGGTAACTCAAAGTAATAAAAACACTAATCATAATATACGTTAGGTTCATA
>JABSTQ010011437.1:0-30000 GCA_013358835.2 Ixodes persulcatus | reverse complement strand
ATCGATGACACTGTCGAAGCCCTGAACGGTGCTAAATATTTCAGCACCATCGATCTGGCGTCAGGATATTGGCAAGTGGAGATGTCGACGGGGTCTCGAGAGAAAACCGCATTTGCCACACATCAAGCACTTTTCGTATTTAATGTCCTTCCATTTGGGCTGTGCAACGCTGCTGCGACTTTTCAACGGTTGATGCATATGATCGTGGGAAAATTTGACTTCTGTCTTTGCCATCTTGACGATCTTATCATCTTCAGCAAAACGGAAGCCGAACATGTCATGCACCTTCGACAAGTTCTGAAGGCGTTGAGAGATGCAGGTCTCAAGTTGAAACTTTCAAAGTGCCGCGTCTTCAGCAACAGCGTTTTGTACCTGGGCCACAAAATTTCAGCTACGGGAATCGGAACCGACGAGACGAAAACAGAAAAGGTCTCGAAGTGGCCACAGCCTTTAAGCGTCGAGGATCTTCGCTCATTCTTAGGACTTGCCTCGTACTACCGGAAATTTGTTGCAAACCTTGCCGGCATCGCGGCCCCGCTTCACAAATTGTTGGAGAAGCAGGTTCAATTCGTCTGGACACAACAGTGCCAAGACTCCTTCGAAGAGCTCAAACAGCGCCTCACGAACTCTCCAGTTCTGGCGTTTCCCAATTTTGACCTACCCTTTATCCTCGACACGGACGCAAGTGAAAACGGTATCGGCGCGGTACTATCCCAAGTACAGGATGGGAAGGAGAGGGTAATCGCCTACGGCAGTCGTACCCTCACGAAGCCTGAACGCCGCTACAGTGTGACCAGGAAAGAAATGCTGGCCCTGGTTTATTTCGTCCGTTACTTTAGGCACTACCTGCTTGGACGGCGATTCACCTGCATAACGGACCACAGCGCGCTTCAATGGCTACACAGCTTCAAAGAACCGGAAGGCCAAGTCGCCCGCTGGATTGACCAACTCAGCGAGTATGACTTCATCGTCTCGCATCGGCCGGGAAAGCAACATGGTAATGCAGATTCGTTGTCCCGACGGCCTTCTCCGGCGAATGAAGGCCAACATGTTGCGCTCATGACAGTTGCACACTCTTCATTCACCATGACAGACCTTCGAGAAGAACAAAGACGTGACCCACAGCTTTCGCCCATCATCGACGCCCTGCTTGCAGGCACGCCGGCAGGAGAGATTCGTCGATGCAGCGCGGGAGTGCTCTTTCGCAACCGGCAGAAGCTAAGGCTCGTAAACGGCTGCCTTATGTGGGCAAAAACACCAGAGTCAACCCCCGTTCCCGTGATCCCCGAGACATGGATACCGCTGACCCTAGACTCCGTTCATGATGCACCGGGGGGCGGGCATCTTGGGCGCGCCAAGACACTGAAGAGGGCCGCAGAAAGGTTTCTCTGGATTCGAATGGCACCAAGTGTAGCCGACTGGTGCTCGAGATGTGGTAAGTGCTCCGCTCGTAAGGCACCAAACCCCAGACCACGAGCACCACTGATTCAGGAAGCGGCCACCTTCCCTTTTGAGCGCGTGGCTATTGACATCACCGGTCCGTTCCCAACGACAGAAAGAGGCCACAAGTACATCTTGGTGGTGAGCGACTATTTCACTCGATGGGTTCAAGCGTTCCCTCTGAAAACTCAAGAAAGCAAGGAGGTCGCCAACAGCCTCGTCCACAACTTCTTCAGTCGCTACGGGATACCACCGGCACTACACTCTGACCAAGGCAGAACTTTCGAGAGCAGCGTCTTTCAAGAAATGTGCTCTATTCTGGGCATCCGAAAGACAAGGCCCTCCCCTTACCACCCCCAGTCGGACGGATTGGTCGAGCGATTCAATCGCACGCTGATGAACAGCTTGAGTGCGTACGTCAATGAGACACAGACTGACTGGGACATCAAGCTCCCTCTCCTCATGATGTCCTATCGCTCAAGCGTGCATTAGTCGACTGGTTACAGTCCTTATTATCTGCTCTTCGGTAGGAACATGAATATCCCAGCTGACATGCTACTCGACATGCACGGCCACACTAACATGGCGTCGATGTCCGATTACGAACAACACGCATCGCGTCTACGAACATCATTACAAAAGGCTCGCGACCATGCAATCGTGAACAACATGAAAGCAAAGGATGCACAGAAGCGCCACTACGACAGCACAATCAGTGAAGAAGACTACAAACCTGGCGACAGAGTTCTTCTACATTCACCCGCTGTGCCGCGAGGACAGTCCTCAAAGTTATAGTTGCCATGGGTGGGTCCATATGTAGTCCTCAAGAAGCTACCTAACAACGTGTACAGAATCCAGGAAGAAACAAAAAAAAGAAAGCGGCGGGTTGTACACCACAACCGTTTGAAGCGGGTAGTCGATGGGAAGGAGCTAGTCTTGTTGCCTGCCAGGACGTTATCACACGTTACGGATAACAACCTGCCTCTGCCTGCACCTGCACTCAAAGACTTCCCCGAAATAATAATCACAGAAAACGAAGATAATTACCCGGCTCCTACTCCTCCAGCAGTTCCCGACTACCCAGACATAATAGACCTTGAAGATGATGATCTGTACGTCGAAGCGGTCGAACATCTACCACCGGTACAAGCAGCCGAGGATCCGCAACTGACCGACGCTCTTCAGAACCCACTGCTGTTAGACATCCTCGACAACGAGCTTCACGTCGACGACCAAGCGGAGGAAAACGAGGACCAGGGCACTGACGGAGGCCAGCACAATACGCCGCCAGCGAACGATGCCGACCTCCTGGACGACGATCAACTTCCAGTCGTTCTTTTGCCCCCTGATGACGTCACTCCAATGGACTTGACCGTAGACGTGCCACAGCAGGCAGAGCCAGAAAAGCTATGCATCCTCCGGCCACGAGAAACATTAAGTCGACCCGCGCGGTATCGCGATTGAGTGCCCCTAGCGTGAGAAGCCTAGTGCCGGGACGGCAACTTCCTCGTGAAGGGGGATAGTGTGATGATCGCTGGTATCGCCACGGCGAAGAAGAAGAAGCGCGCTCTGGGAGCGCGTGCGAGGGGAACGCGAATGGATATAAAATGGTAGCCTAAGACCGAACGCTGTCGCTTTTTGGCCATCACGTTACATATATATAGATTGTGGATTAAATGGACTGACACCGGGATTAAATTGTGTGGCGCTTGGATTAAATTGTGTGGCACTTGGATTAAATTGGCCGTGGCTTGGATTAAAATGAGCGGGAAAATCTGTAGTACACAGAACATCACAACGTCATATTAACAGGATGCATGTGAAAGACCCAAAGGTAGCAGTCGTGCTGTACTTGGCAAGTTTTTCCTCTACAATGGAGTCTCAAACCGTCTAATATCACAGTTCACTGACTCAAAACGCTAAAAATTAAACAACTCATTTGACTTTGACGATTATATTAAAGTCAAAGTAGATCAGGTTTCATATAATCAAATACATATCCATATTTACTGTTTATTGTGACCACGCAAAACGTGTCTTGGTGTAAAAACTACTATGTATTCTGTTGCTGAAACTGGTTCATGAAATTAAGAAAACAAGAAATGGTTGGAACCAAATTACGGAAGGTAAAAAGGATAAGCTTCATAAGAGGGTGACTATAAAGTTATTGACATTTCGGTTATCTTAAACCTTCTGTTGGCCGCACTGTCTTATCAGCGTTTTTCGTAGAAGGTTGCTGTATCTCCAGTCACTGCTGTGCAGGTTTGAATGTGTTAAGTTCAGTTCAGTTGTGACTGAGGTGCAAAAAAAAAGGCTGCCCCATGTGTAACTCGTACTAAGTGAAGGAGTTGTTGTTTTCGTGGTCTCGGGGAGTGTCTGGTGCCGAAATATATCCAAGACTGTGTTCACAATATGGAGGAAATGTTTTGTCACGAGGAAGGGTGGTTGAAATGATAAAGAAGTTCAAGGGAGAATACAGAAGTTCAAGGCGACCATAAAGTGATAGCCATAAAGGAGGTGGACGCCCGTCCGTGTCCACGACTGATGACGACATTGAGCGTGCACATGAACTCATTCGATCAGATGGGCGAGCGATAGTGGATGATGTGACAAATCATTTACAAATCAGCCAAGGCTTTGCCTATTCAATAATTCATAACAGGCTTTGGCTTGGAAAAGTTTTGATCAAAACATGTTTCACAGCCAGAGTGTACGATTTTTAGAGCGCAGCTCTTAGGCGCCCGTTTCCGGCTTGAGCGGCGTCGCCGTCGCCGTCGGCGTCGCCGTCGGCGTAACCGCGCGGTGCATTATGGGAAATGTCCCATAACGCACCGCGCGAGCCCCCTCCCCCGGGGTCACGTGACCTCGGGGGGGGGGGGGGGGTCACGTGACCCCCCAGATCACGTGACCCCCAGGTCACGTGACCCCCCCCCCCCCCGAGGTCATGTGACCCGTAAGTCACATGACACCCCCCCAAGGTCTCGTGACCCCCCCCCGGGGTCACGCGACCTCGGGGAGGGGGGCTCACGTGACCCCCCCCCCCCCGAGATCACGTGCCCCCAAGTCACGTGACCCCCCCCCCCCCCCGACATCACGTGACCCCCCGAGGTCACGTGACCCCCCCCCCCGGACGAGATTTTAGAATGAGGAGAGGAGGAGGAGGAGGGGTATACCCTCCCCTGAGTACCCCTCCCTCCTCCTCAAGAGCTGCGCTCCAATTCAGCGTTACAGGGAGTTGTAAACGGCTTTCTTTTTTTTTTAATCTCTCGTATTTAAGTTTCTCTTTTTTTTCAGGTTATGGTTGACACATTTCTTGCTCCCACCAGAGTGCAAAGATTCTAGGTTGAGCTTTGCCATATCTGAAGTGTGTTTTCTTTCTGTAAGTCAGGTTCTTGACTCTAGGCCAGTGATATTTTGTTATCTGTAACCTCCCTATAGTTGCAACAGCCACAGTGAGAAAATCTCAGTGTAGGCCTGTTGACTGCGTGTTGGGGCTGCACATGCTTAAACGGTTCTTGTAACCACGTCCTGAAAGGTTCTGGGGCACTTCTGCAAGTCACAGAGGCACATCCAGCGGACACTGATGCGTTGAGGACTAGCCACGGGATCGTTCCTCGTACCCAGATCATAGTCAACCATTGGCCTTAGATGGTGCTATTGTGGCATAGTTTTTTATCTGGTAACCCAACTTGCCTCCAGAGTGAACTGAAGTGCTGAAACCTACCACGGTATGGTCGTAGTCCCCAGATTTTAGTCAATCATTGGTCTTACAGGCTGCTAAAGCACCAGCGTTTTCTATCTGGTGTTGCCTCCAAAGGGCGCTGGAGTTCCGAGAACTACCACAGGATGGCCGTCGTTTTCAGGTCATAGTCAGTTCGATCTCAGGCAGCGCTATTGCAACAAACTTTTCAGTTTGATGAGTCAACTTGATGGATTGCGGTGACTTAGGGGTGATCTTTAATAAAGAAATATAATTGCAGGGATTAAATCTCCTATTCCGATCTAAAACAGATAAGTGATGTGTAAAATAAAAATCATTTACACCTGGAAACGGAGCAATTCTAACATGTTGCAAACAGACAGGTGTAATTATATTAAGGAACTAGATCACTGTAAAATTATGCAGAAAAGACGAACATCACGGCACTGTCCTTCTCATTCCAGAAGAACCACAGACAATAAGCACGTTCAAACGTCCACTAAGTAATGTATCAGTGTGCTTAGGTGCTCCTGATATTTGGTGCAATTGCAAACAGACAGATGCAATCATTTTAAGAAGTGTGGTATTTGCTTGGTTTCAATGGCTTAGCCTGAATCCCCCGTTTGCTTAATGGGACTATACTGAATTTGAGCGAGCTGCACTCTGTGCAAGGTTGGCTGCTGATGGTACAAATCAAGCAAACAAAGGTTAGAAATACAGCAAACCAGAACACAGAAAAATTAATGAAGCTATTTAACGATATCTGTAACATAGTGACCTCTCTCAGGTCACTAGTTATGAATTTGACCAAGTTATTTGCCGCAAAAAGAAAATCTTCATTATCATCAAGAAACTAGCATGATAAGGAGTACTTCAATAGGGTAGTTCATAAAACTCGCTTCAAGGGTACTCAATCTTATTTCCCCCATGCATCGAAAGGGGTCCCGAAGTCCCAACAAATTACGTCACAAAAGCTGAAGTGTCTTTTGTCGGATGTCACCATCCTGTGGTTTGTCGTAGATGTTCCGAAAAAAAAAAAAGTACGAGCAAACGTGAGTGTCGCTGTAGTCACGGGGTTTCACCTCCTGGCTGCCAATATGCTAGTTTGAACTGTCAAGCTAGAGAGCGACTTGCGGCAGAATATGCGTCTGCCACATTCACCAGCGTTGCTGTGACGCTGCCAGGATCGTGGCCTGTGACAGCGTGACACTTCTACCACGTCATAAGGCGAAAATCGAGAAACCACTTTTTAAAACGCGTTAAAATAAAACAGTCGGAGACGCGTTCCAGGCACCATACATGAAGTGCGTGTTTGAAACGGGGAAGCAAAAAAGATGAACTTGGAGGTGTAACTGGCCCTCTTAAAAGTCTATCAAGCAATATTGGCTGTCGCCATTTTTTTCGGCACGAAGCATATGATTGGATCCGAGTTCTCGCCAAACGGTGAGGCGGCACTCGTTTTCGATGCAAGTTGAGCCGAGTTCAAACCGAGCGCTGACGCAACCCTCGTGTTCAATCAGAGGACGGTTCCAAACAATTGAGGACTCGGAAAATTGGCGCAGCAGCTACTAGTTGGAGTGCACTTTTTTTTAAAGGATCTATTGTGCCAAACCCTCCGTACAGTACGTGCCAATTATAGCGCAATAATTATACCCCTTTCCGATCACCCGCCTCCAGCGCGGGCTTTCTACCATGAATAACATTTCGGCATTTCGTGGGCTTCGAGCGTGCACGTGTGGCCAAAGAGCGACGCAGAGCATCGAGCACTTGCTGGAGTCTGGGTGTCCGAAAGAGATGTCCTGTGGTTCTTCTTTCAGTGACCATAGAGAGAACGAGGTATGAGCTCCAACCGCCGTAAATAACGAGGCATAGATAATCAAGACAGATCGTTAATTTTAAAGGGTGCTAAACAGATTACGTAAAGAAATATTGTACATATTTTTTTTTCAGTTCAAATAAAAAAACACGATCGTCCTGATTGATCAGAGCTGATGAGTGTTACGTATCATCATTGTGCCTTCGTCATCATTGTGCCTCTCCTTTCTGTTGCCGACCATACACTTTAGCAGTGACGTCAAGACGAAGAAACAATCGCTGCATTATCTATAGAAAATTGCGCAAGAATATACGTGACATTAGTCAGTAATAAGTGGACCGTGCATGAAAGTGAACGAGCGAAAAATAAATGCACAATTGAAGACTGCCTGCGTACGCATTACCTAAAACTATGGCTCCCCTTATTAGCCTTGATTCCCGAGACTACAGCTTCTCTTGCGCAATCGCACATTTCATATTCAGGACACATACACAACAAAAGAGTCCCGTCTTATATGACGACACAACTTGAACTTCAGACAGCAAAAAAAAAAAAAATAATAATTCCTTTATCACATTAATGAGAAAGATAAAAAACAAATACTCCCGAGAGGCAAGTGAAGTCACCCGACGGCACATGCACTCCGGAAATGGACCAACCATACCTCTGGCCATTGAGCTCCGACGCGTCACTCTTCCCCGAAGACCTCGTTAGAAGACATCCAAGGAATGGCACGGACTCCGCACTTCCCCCTCCCTTCCCTTTCTTTTCCAAACTAGAAAAACTGAAGCACCTCGAGAGTCAGCTCCGTCTCAAAACAATTTCTTCCACATTCTCAACCTTTCATTCCCCACGAAAAACAAAAATACAAAAAATTGAATCCAAAACACTAAGGTAAAGGTCCCTAACCCCCCCTCGCTCAACTCGTGCCCTACATTCCTAACGATCTTGCCACCCTCTCCCTTCACCTCCTTCCTTTTTTCCTTTTTTCTCCATTTAAACCGCCCCAAACATGTTGCCCAGCAACCGGCCCCAAGCTTGGCATCGAAACCCCGCTCCCTCCCTACCTCGTCAGCGATTGGTCGCGGCCGCCGGACGCCACGTGACCCCAACGGAACCACGCGCTCGCTCGCTCGCTGCGCGCCTCGGCGATTCCCCAATCTTCCCTTTATTTCCTTTCGCAAACGGAGAGCGAGTGAGCCGGGTCGTCGCCGGTTCGTCTGGTCGGCGGGCTCAAGGCGCCGGTGTTTTTTTTTTTTCGCCCCAACTCCACGCGGTGCTGAATCTTTCGGGAATCGGAGTGAAGTGGAGCGTTCGCTGGGACACAGCGGGCGGCAGAAATCTGCTGTGTCACTGTTGCGCTGCATGAGGAGGAGACGTCGTCGGCGATGCGTTCACGCGGAACTGCGCCGGCCTGGACGATCACTCGCTGCGGGACATCGGGGAGAGGAGGCGGAAGGCAGAGAGGGTCAAGGCGCCCTCCACATGGTGCTTCCCCGATCAAGGGCCGATGACTCTCAAGACTGAACGGAGCGTGCACAGCACGGGGATGGCAACGTCCGCCGAACGATCAGGCGAGTGGCTTGAAAAGGCGTTCTGGCGCGCGTACGTGCGCGGTTTCTTGGGGGACTTCCCACGTGGTCTTCTTTTTTTTGCGGGGTTTCCGGTTTCTAGGCTGTTGCTGGACGCTGCTGACGTGGGCGACTTTAGGGCGATTTCCTTGTTGACGTCGTTGTTTTGTTTTGCACGTGGCGGTTTCTGTTGTTGTTCGAGAAACCTGGTGTATTACGGAAGCAGGTTGGAACTTCGAAGACAGTAAACATGAGGCTAGATGAGATAACATGATTTTTGTGTGATATATCAATCGAATAGACTGAACCGCCCTAGTGGTCAAAAATACTTCAGTATATGCTATAAACATGTGAGAACATTCGCAACTTTCAGCGATGGTGGCATCGCGGTGTGAGAATTGCGCTCCCAACTCCTGTATGATCGGCTTCCAATTGAAGGTGCTTACTTACATCTTCCTGGCGAGGAAGTATGAGGTAAGGCTCTTATATCGCTCGTATTTTACCAATATAAATTTACTCACGCGTCGTAGGCCCAACCTCGTACTGCTAGTCTATGACGATCATCCAGATGACAGCCATTTTGATAGGAACTAGTGCGCCACCTATAGGCCGTGAAAGTTGCGACAATAAGATCAGATAAGAACTTATATGCATACGTGTCGCGTTCGTCTGGGATGGTGCACAAAATCAAGACATGTGGAAAAAACAGGACGACAACAAAATAAAGAATATATTTACAACACATAAAAAATATGAAATGAAAGGTTAGCTTCAAAGTTCACTTCTATCCTCCAGTTTTCCCCGTCCCCGAGGTGATCAGTTACGTCGCCGTTGAATCGGATGGTGGCCTTGTAATTATAGTAATAATAATAATAATAATAATCTTTATTGTGTGTGCCAAAAAAACAACCACATCGGTCTTCCCCTTGGTGCACCAACACAAACAATAAAACCAGCAAACAAAACAAAAAATCCTAAACATACAGTAAAGTTGAGACAAATGTAAGATTATCCAAATGGCGACGGTACATTGTAACAGACGCAGATATATCAACGTGGGGTGGAGCGATGGCGCTATATAATGACTGAATCAGAAAGAGAGAGAGAGAGAGATGATGCATTGTACAGTGAGTGAACATAGAAGCATACAAAATGTCTGGGTACACGTGAAGGAACATGAAAGTCCACCCTTTCAAGGAGTTGCGGAGAATCAAATGCACCATTAGCAAGTTTTGTGCAGAAGAACAGTCTCGAACAGATCTCCAGGTAGAGAGATCTCAAAGTGAAAACATTTGGAGTATTTGTTCCTAAGGATAATAAAAGCGCCTCTCAAAGTTTCTATCACTAGCAGTTCGGATAACCTGTTTTTGAACATTTTAATTGTTATAGCCTGTGTCTTAAATATTGAGTCCCATATGACAGAAGCAAACTCGAGTCGTGACCTCACTAGAGAATTAAAAAGGTGGATCAATGAACGGGGTTGTTTAGAGTTACCCGTCAAGCGCGATATCATTCCTATAACTTTATAGATATTTCCGAGGAGTAAACAAGCATGATTTTTCAAAGTTAAAGCACAGTGAACACACATCCCAAGATCCTTTACAAGAGGTACATACTATATTGGCGATCCCCCAGATAATAAGTAATTAAAGTCAACAACATCATGCCGTTCGGCACAAGGAAAGCACTTCTGTTTTTGCGTGGTTAAGCGACAATGAATTTTTTTTTACACCATTGAAGAATGTTTGGCGCGTCACTTTGTAAGGTATCGAAATCTTAAAGTATATGAATGTTTTTGAACAAATTAATGTCATCAACGGAAAGTAATAGCTCAGAAGTATCTACGCAAGACACCATATCATTTACAAAAATGAGGAACAACAAGGGGCCCAGGACTGATCCCTGAGGAACGCCGGAATTTGTAAAAGAGAGTTCGGAGAAACTGTCATCGACGCGAACAGTGTTACTTGCTCCGGGAATTGTCGGCCACGTGCCTAAGTGCAAATATGGTCGCCCCCGGTGTGCTGTCCGAGCTGGACGGGGCTTGCCTGGCGCTGGATCGTGACCGGCCGCCCGTGTGACCACCTCAGAGCGGAGCCGACGTGCAAAACCGTCTGCTCCCACCAGCGATCTTCGTCTGTCTCCCTTTTTTCCTACCGTTCGTCTCAATTAATTGAACTCGTCGTTCTCTTCTTTCCTTGTCCCATCCTCACCGACGACAATTCGCCTTAGATAATGTATACTATACGTTCTGACGTTAACTGGACAAATCATATGTGTTTTCTTTTAATAGGGCGGATATGTGATTTAAATGTTTTTCTATATATAGTCTTACTTTTAAGCCTAACAGATTCAGTTTAAGAAAACCGTGAAAGCTACACTAATGCGGTTCATGCAGGTGAGTTATATGGCCAGGGGGACATAATAGTATGTCCCCTTGGCCGTATAACTCACCTGCACAAATCGGATTCAGGTAAATTTCAGAAGCTTATTTTTTAAAAACAAATATGTGATGTCTGAAAAGAAACACATAGTGTATATACATGGTGTTTGTCTTTACATGTAGCAGATTTATTAAACAGAAAGGTTGGGGACCTTATCTTGATCCGAAGGCTAATTAACAAAATTGCTTAATAAACTTTTTGAGTATTGGTTTTAGAGTCATTTTTCAATAGCCGTTTCAAAGACAATCATTAATAATGGTTAGACCAATTTATACAATTTGCGAAAAGGCAAGGCAATGAACTTTGAGATGGCGATACGTTTTGGAATGTTTATCGGCAATTCTAGAAGTAATGATGAAATAAGTACCCGCACGAAGCGCGACTTATTATCAAGGCGCAAGATTTCACGTTGCTAAATAAGAGCTGACCGGCACGGGTACTGAGCAGGTCACGTCTACTTTATTTCGGCAGCGTGTGGATGGTGGAAGCGTCGACCGGACGCTGCCTAGATAGCGACAAAGTGCCAGTCACTCTTCTCCGCAATATTTAGGGCGCCCCACCCTAAATAATAAGGAGTGCTTCAATGCCTGCACTTTTTGAACTGCAGACAAACATGCAGAAACTTATGTATGAATATCTCAAAGAATTGCCTTTTTACAAATTGTATAAATCGGTCTCGCAAATATTGGTGATTTCATTGAAACATGACTCAGAGGACCAAAGAAGTTCATTCGGCAATTTTAGTTAATTAGCCCGATAGATCGTGATGAAGATTGCCCACCTAAGATAGCGCAAGCCCGTTAAATATACAGTGAAGATGGCACCCATGTAAGAGTTCCCCACCTTTTCAAAAAATATGTTATAAGTAAAAATATACGCTTTGTATTGTAGATTACGGCGGAAGGAAGTTAGAGATTGTAAATTGAGTCAAGAGAAGACGACGAGGAACAGCGATTGAAATAGCGTTAATTAACGTTAAGGTTAACAGATTTGATCCGACTCGTCAATTAGAGGTTTTTTTCTATACTTGGAGCGCCGATATAGGAACCCTTAATGCTAGTGCATGTAAATTAGCCATACTTCGCCTATAATTGATCACCGCAATGACTCTGAATGCGAGAGAATATAAAACAAAAAACGCCACTTCATTTTATGGTTACCAGAAAGTCTGGAAGCCGTTGCAACTTTATATGGAAAAGGTCGATCATCCCAGACCGATTATCTTTTTATCAATCAGCTATTTTTGTTTAAAAAAGAAAACTGAAAATGTTCTTTTAAAATAGGCCCGAGTGTTTAAAATAAAAAAGTCGTATAACGAACGTAGTCTATGGCAGTATAAAAACATTTTCTTTTCAGTACAGCATATTAAGCGAGACAGCTCAGCAAAAAGGCGATAAAAATACTGGCAGGCATTTCTGACGTTTATGCAAGTTATTTGCATATAGCTCAGAAAGTAGGAGATATCTAACGCATATTGAGAGGGATCATGCAGGGTTATATGGTAAAACCTTCTCGCATATTCCGACATGTCAGTGCTTCGCCGGTTACCTCATCACCCTCACTTAAAATCAGCGTATATATGTAATATGAAAATTGTAACGTGCAGCAGTTTACATCTTAAGGCATTATTGCGGCAAATTTATTTTTCATAAAAAGGGTAGTTTACTCTCAGATAACATGCCTCCACATTATGTCTACATGATAACTACACTGGCATCACGAAGAAAAGTAGTTGTACGCACACTCGTATTGCTAAAACCAGTGGAGGTTCCTACGATTAATGTAACTGTGTGTAGCAACTTTCTTCAAATTAAAGTCAGTTTATACGTTCTAGTTGCCATAAGTTGTATATTGTAATATCTTTACCCAACACTCTAAGTAAACGTACAATTAACGAACAAAATTACGATTCCGCTTTTTGCATTGCTAAGTCACGTTAAAGATAAATTAGACGGACACATATGCGGTTTAAGCTGAACCGTTATTAACAGCAAATTTATTTTGTGTAAATTCAAATTTCTGGTACCCGCGTCGTTCACGAATCAGTTTTTTTTTTTTTTTTTTTAAGTGAGTTTAATGCTCAAAAAAAAAAATAGGAGTACTGTAAATATTCCCATGTAACCTCTCCCGTTCTTTTTCTTTTTGCATTAATGTCGCCGGTGTGTAAAGGAATGTCCCAATCGATAACTCAGGCCACAGAAGCTAAACCTGCCATTTAAGTGAACCAGTTTTATTTTGAGTTATTAAGGTATTAATGGTTGACTCAAGAGTCGCGATAAAGACTACCACATTCAGCAGCGTCTCAATTCAATAACGGCTAAAAAAAGCCTTCGATATCCAATTTTGTAGTAATATAAGGGGCAGAAACTGTTATACGCGAGGCATCCATAGGTACAATCACCGAATTGGAGTATATGTAGGTTATGTGCCGATTTTCTACATTGCAACACTTTTTGGCATACATATATTTTTAAGCGAGATTTTCAACAAATTGTCTTATCAGCGTGCAGAACTTTTGACGGATGTTGTTAGAAAGTTTGATATTGGTATAAATTATTGTTTTCTTTTTTGCTCTGGATGAATTATTTCTTTTTATGTGGCAGCACTATCTAAACTTGAACGTTTTGAACTTCTAAACGAGTTTGTCTCAGTGCGTTAGTTTATAAGATATTTTTTTTTTTCAGGCAGGGGTCCTCTTAGTCATAAAGAATAGGTAGGTGACCAAAAATTAGCCGAGCATTTTTACATTTAATTTTAAGTTACAAAATGCTTTCTCAGGAAAATTACTATTTTATACTGAAACGACGTGCGAAGCAGGTTTGTAGAGTTTCTACGCTCAAAGTTGGGTAAGGAACGCGGCTGTAAACTTTCCTTTTGCATTTGTCTCCTCTTTTGTTCTAAAAAGTAAGGATATTTTTTCGAACGAATTACTTAAACATAGTCTGCCTCAATGGGCACAGTATTTATTCGATCGTTGAAAGTAACGGGTACAGCTCGCCTTTCCCGAGTTGCTGCATTTAGCCACGGCGTATACGAGTTGACTGAACAAGGAGGGCGCCTCGACAACAGGAAGTCGAGGAAAAGGAGCTCCGTCTAAACGGAAAGGTTAAAAGCACGATCGATTGTTAAGTGCTCCTCCGCCACACGCTCACTCTAAGCCGCACAATCCAGGCTTCTCGGTTTCTTAAAGGCCAAGCCGCATGAATCGTTTTCGTTATTCTTTCTTGGGGCGTCTGCCAACGCCGGAGGTGCGGATCGAAAGACGACCAACCACACGGACGTACACGCGGCGCGCGTCTGTCGACATCAGCGAGCCAAAAACAAAAAAATGGCAACGAAAATGGCCGGCTATTATACACCGTGTGAGCTTCGTAGACGTTTTCGTATTGTGGTAATGCTAGAGTGCAGTATTACTTCCGTCTGGCTCAAAGAGAGCAGCGTGAGGCCTGCTGGGCAAACGCGTCTTCTCGCATAATGAAGTTTGCATGCCAGGAAAATTGCAACGGTGTCGCCGTTTCTCTCACCAGAGTTTTAACGCTGCAGAGGCGTAAGTTTTATTCCCTCACCTTTCACTATCTGGCAAATGACGTAAGTATGCAATAATCTTAAAGCTCGGATCATGTAAAGTGAAATCTCACACTGGAAAACTCGGGGATTCCGGGGTCGATCCCCACCCTGCGGCCTGTTTCGATCTCGATAAATAATCGCACCGGAGTGCCGACGTGTATCTCTACTGCGTGATGCTCGTTAAAACCCCAGGCTAGCATACAGTCGTACTACACTCCCCCAAACGTGTCTCATCTGCAGCGTGTAATAATGTCGCCATACCTCAAAGGCACACAAGACTCGCGCTGTCTAGACATCTAAAGTCTAATTTTGCCTTTTTTTTTTCACATTAGCGCGAGCTGCTGGATCGTTGAAACATTGGAAGCCGCGATAAGGCTCATTTACCCAAATTTCCACGCGTAATGTTTGTAAGATATTGAAAGAAATGCAGGCTCGTACATAACCTGTCATGGTAGCAGCAACATTGCAGCGGACTTTTGTTCGGCACCTCCCAATCTTCTTTCCATGCGCTGACGTACTATATCGTACGTGCCGGAGGAGCCGAGATCAAACTTCCGTCTCGGGTATAAAACTAAACGTCCCACTGTTAATGCATCGTACAAACGACAGTCTGCAGACACTGTCCAAGGTCAATATATATATATATATATATACTTCAAGTCGTTCAAAAATTGACTGACATGGTGGTTTTCGATTATGCTCACCATGTTCCTAGCTGAAACCATACAAATATATGTCAGTCAAATTTTGAATGACTTGAAGCTCGTGGGAAACTCGGGGGCGCACCAAAGTCACCACTCGGGCAGCAGGCGCAAAACTAGCAGTGGCGGAACGCGATGATAACCTAATCGTCCGGGTTTTGCCACTGCTGGCATTACGCCAGCTGCAGGACTGGTAACTTTGGTGCGATATAACCACAATGAGCGGAGTGGTGATATAACCACTACATCAAAACAACGTTTCGGAGTGAATCGCGCACCCACGCATGGACATGCTTCCAGCTCACCCCGTGATGGCCAGCACCTGCAGTCGGATTCGGTCATCTTTTTGTCGCGTCGTACTACCTGTCGGGAGTTTCCTCGCGCATCTGTACTTCTCGCTGGTTCTCAGTCATTCGTTCGGTGTCATAATATGAACCCAGCGAAGACACCATTTCGCGGCCACCGATGAGCTGGAAGCAGCCGTCCAGGCGTTGTAGGACGCGCTTACAAAGAGTGGTCTTGGCGGGACAGGGAAAGGCTGCCACACAGGTGGCCCAAATGCATTCGGATTGCGGGGAAATACGTGACGAAGGTAGACATATCTATCGACTCCTAAGTGGGCGGGCCTTACCTGCTACGACAAAAAAAAAAAATAAAGAGTAAATCAATATGGTACGCATCTCGTATATTTTATTTATTTCCACGCATATGCAGCATCTGCCCACTCGCCCAGTCCATTCATAAATATGGAAATCTTTTGGATAATGTATACATTTCGCAACGGAGGTAGTGCGAGCACGACGTTGCCACGACAGAGCATTAGAATACTCCGAAGTTTACCACTCATGTAGGTGGCCCAGATGATCACATCCTTCGCGACTATTCGCAATTCCAAGTAACACCTTTTGGCGGGCTAGTTGGTTCATGATTTGTAGAAATAAATGAACTGCGCAGAGGACGAGGACAGAGGTAGAAACGAGTACGACACACGGAGCGCAGACTTCCAACTGTTTATTTGGTGCAGACACAACAGTATATATAGCAGCAGCAATCAGTTTGCGGCGAAATAAGGTTTAAACATGACCATCCAAAAAAAGAAAATTCCTTGTCTGACAGTGAAACAGATTGCATGCTTATGCAGTCGTGACCTTTCTTTTTAATGAAGTAGGCTTCTACGAGTTTTCTTTCCGTTGCCTCATTTGCTCTTGCGAGAACACGTGTCCTTTGCAAATCAGGATGACAACCGCATTTCAAACAATGTACAGGCAGATGTCCGCCTGTGTTGTTTTTTATCGACAAAAAGTGTTCACGTGCCCTCAGGTTGAAACAACGTCCAGTCTCGCCAATGTATACTCGCCCGCAATTCCAGTCCGCCACTCGCCCTCTCGCGGACGAACGAAGAACCAGAGGAGCGGGGACGGCGGCGGAGTCGGTGGCAAGGACTGTCGGCCTTGGTGATGCTGTTCTGGTCTGCGTGTTCGTGCATCATGCAGTTTTGACGGAAACAGCGAGTGCGTTAAAATAGAAAATGTTATGGTTTGCTTCGCAACAGCCTTGCATGAAGGAACCGGGATGTCTCATTTCATTTGAAAGTTTTCGAAATCCACAGCATATGCTGTGGAGTTCGGGTGGAGAGTTCGCCAGCACAATCTGCACTCAACGTGACGGCAAAAGCTCCCGCTAGTAGTGCAACGTTCTTGCGTACGATCTACGAAAAGTTTATTCTTTCCAGAAAGAAGGAGACAGATGCTCGCGCAACGTCGGGAATGGGTTCGCATTTTATACGCTGAAAGGCCGTGTCAAGAAACGTGACAGTCTGCCCGAGCACTTTCAAAAGACAGACTACGCGTACCTGCTTTCAGTTAATTACTAAGGCAAATAAAAAAAGTGCTTGTAGCATTTTCAAGCGTGCATGTCTGCTGATCGTGAGGTGTGCTTAGAACGGGCAGTTTAGGCTAGACGGGTCGCCACAATGTAAATAACACGGTACACAGGTGTACAATACTGTATATATAAATATTTGTTTTGACAGAGCTATAAATAAAAAACACAAACACGCCGATGGCGCTATAATGCACTTCTTTCATAGCGTTACCGCAGGCTGCCGTAGGCACGGTAACGCTCTTGGCACCCTCTGAAAATCATGCTTCAAGGGTGCAGCGCGAAAGCTTGGTCGCAAAGCCTCACGTATGGTAATCTGCGGTTACGCTACTCTAAAACTGCATATTAGTAACCGTGGCGCAGTTTGATCACTTGTTACAATGCACTAAAACCGTAACGGTGTGCAGTGAGCGGTGAGCCTCGGACAAAAATCAATACTGTGAACGCTGTTCTATACTGAGCTTCATGGTCATCATGCGAGGCTCACGTTTGAGAACACTGGTGGCCAGGCACAGCGCAAACACCACTATATGTTCACCACCCACAAAACTAATTCGCCACACACAATGACGTGAGCGGCGCCCAAAACACGCTCGCCTTCCACAAATCCCCACAAGTCCTGTGATGTCTGTTTTTCCTAACGCACGTTAACATCTCCTTCACCTGTAATGCCCTGACGGTTTCGTATTTGTAGCAACATCAATTAATTTTAGCACACTAAACAGCGTCAGCCTGCAGGCGCATGGAAACTCTATCTCCGCCTTTTCCGCCATCTTGCAACTACCGCCCCGCCATCTATAAAGCGTTGGAGTTGCGAATAGTTTTTTCACGCTTCGTCGATTTGGATAGTCGAGTAATCGCGCCGGTAGCTTTGACAGCCTTGTATATATACTAAGTAAGAAACGGAGCATAGACGCTTTCTGTTTCCTGTCGTTCTTAGTCACGCGGGTTTCGTATCTGGTGTGCGAGACGAAATATAATAGAACATTTCAACCTGAAATACGCGAGAAAATATAGGTGAGGCAAAACAAGAATGTGTGACGATCACGCATTTTTCGTAAACACATTCCAGCGGCGTGGAGAAATCAAAACGATGTTTTACCGCACACCAAAAGTGACGACATTTAAGATGGCTGCGCCCTTGTGGAAAATGTGTATTCGCGACTCCAGTGACCTATAGGGGACGCCACTATCGGGCAGACATGGCAATCTAATACAGGTCGTGCCGTGCCATGTTCAAGCTGAACGCACAACGCTGGGGTATCAGCAAGAAAGCATTGGACTCATAATGGTTTGGCCTTCTTTTTATTCTCCACGTTTCGAACCTGCGGCGACATGTTGGTGTAAGCAAGCTTCCAGAGGCTTGAACGAAGCGATGAAAGGACTCCCTATTGTCCTGCCACGGTGATGATGAACGTTGATAACTGCGGAATGTCCGGCTCACGCGGTTTCGTAGGTTGGGTGCAGTACAACCTGTGAACAAGCTGATACTAGAGTTACGACAGAGTCACCGGGACAACTGTTCTACCTCGCAAACCGCCGATAACATGTAATCACGGAATCCACAAGAGACGAGTAGAAATCGCGAAAGGACCTGTTACGGCCAGTTCAGTGTTTTTCCGCTATGTGCTGTCCGTTTTGCTAGAGTCGCGAATAGCTGCAAATACGGTGCCTCGATGTCCTTCTGTTTAGGGTGATGTCACCCATTCTAGTACCCGATGACGACAGCACGCGCTCACGGGGAGAATAGAAAGGAATCGACGAAATCAAAATGTCGCCATAGCACAGTCAGCGCCACAAACGCGTGCAGGGAGGCGCTCTTTCACGCGCTTCTGAACAAAAAAGAAAAATAAACGTGTGGGACAAAATGGCCAGATGTCTCAATCCTATGCAAAGCGCACATGAAGGCACCCTAGCTGCAAATGCCATCCTCGAAACACTTTGCGGCGCATATATGCGCTTTCTCGAAGCTCGCCCGACTTGTTGCGCGCCCAAATTGCACGCGCTCCGATCAGCGCTCTCGTGTCGTGCGCCTTGGAGATATACAGCCCACCCATAGCAGTATCACGGATGGCTGTAGGGCTTTATTTCTCTGAAAAGCATAATTTATAAGTCTGTCATGTCACTGACGACGTCCTGTGTGAAGTTCCCTCTCCAAAGGCAAACGGTAGCAACAAGAAAACCGATATCCTTCGTATACAATATCATCGACGCCATAGAGATGCCCCATTTGGAGCAACATCACGCTTCAACTTTATTGGATGCACCACCCAGAAAATACGCTTATTGGATCCAACAGCCCAGAAAATACGCTTCGTACCAAACATTAGAATATCCTGGCAACACGGCACGCATTGATTCATGTGAAACGTGACTTCTGGAGATAGTCAATATTTCGTTGGCACGCCACTTTCACGGGCCTAAAGCTACGATCATATAAATTGAGCAGACGACGAACACACAAAAAAAGACAACTGTATCACATATCTAGTAACAGTCAACGCCGTACAAAACGTCGAATGGGTGAGAAAGACTCTGAAGCCTAACGCACCAGTAACGAAAAAATAAGCTAAAAAAATATACTCAACTGTCTCTCGTTTTTTTTTTTTTTTTTTTTTTTTTTCTGGGTCTTGCAGGTAAAAGTAATCGAGGTCATAACCTGCCGTTCAGATAACTGTGTGCGGGGGTGATTTAAAACACAGCCCAAACGTTCAAACAAAACAAGCTAGATAAACGCTTTTGTTGCCTGGAGATTACGACCGCTTTGAGGTATGTCAAATAAAATGCCACTTGAACCACGATGAATCGATATTGTATAATTCGTTAGGTGTTCTGACGCAATCACTCGATTACGATGTTGGTGCAAAGACCCCCAAAACCCGGTAACCAGGCCGTCCTGGCAACACGTAAACTTCACAGCCCCGAAATCAATTAACCCACGTAAGCGCCGAAGCCATGTCCGCTCCGGGCAACTTGGGTCCAGTACGGTTCTCACTAAAAAAACAAACAAACCTGCTTAAAAGAAAATTCAAAAGCAGCGGAGTGCCTCAAACGTTGCTTTCGCAACGGCTATCGATTGAAGGTATAATTGGATGGAGGAGGCTCTAGTCGCGGTACCACGGAACGCGGAGGCACTGCAGCCGATTGCCTCGCTTTGCTTATGAAAGCCGGCAGCCGCTGGCATAGTCCAAATTCGTTTTCCCTTTTTTTTTTCTTTTTGTCACGCGATTGCTAGCCGAGTGTAGAAGTGCGAAGGACTCAAGAAGCCGCGAATATTTCCTTAGTTCATGACGTGGGCCCTTTTGAGTACGCGAGTTGCTGGTTTCAGGGTATTAACGAGTGAAAACACGAGAGGGGGAGAAAAGGTATTTGCTGGGTTCTGATTGCACTTGCTCTATTTTCCTGAGTTCTTGTTTGTTTGTTGGCTTTCTGCGGAATGTATTGACGACTTGAATGCGGTGTAGCTATCGGCGAACACGCACAAAAGGCATCGTCGCCTTCGTTCGACTTTCGTGAAGCCTTCTCAAGACCCGTGATCCGCCACGCACTGCGACGACTTTTCGCGGAATAAACGGGTCGAAAGAGCTATATATGCTTGAGGTAGGATTTCCTTCTTTTTTTTTTAATGCGAAAGCATTAACTGTGTTATGGAGCGAACCGGCGTCATCAACTTTGAAGCCGCTCGAAACGGCCCCTTCCCCTGTCCCAATGTCGTCTGTAGCAGAAATCTGATGGATGGTCTCCCATTGGTTGGCGCGCGACGTCAATTAAGGAGGCTCCTATTGGCTCTCGTGCGGCGTAGTTCCAAAAACCGCTACCAGAGAAGCCCTCTCCATGGCGGCGCAGCGCACGCATCGGCCCGGCGAGGTGCGCCGGTGCGGGCCTGGCCCCAGATCCCGCCTGGTTGTACGGCCGAGCTCAGCGCGGCGCGGCCACTTCACGAGAGCGCGCGCTCGACCGCCGGCCGCTACCTCGGCAGTACCGAAACGTGGCCGTCCACGCCAGTACACTGCCGACGAACTAAGGGAGCGGAAGAACGACATTCATGCTTTCGCATTCACAACTCATAAGAAGTTCTTATGTGTCTTTTAATACATCTCATATTTTGTCGTGGCGAAATTATTCCACCATATTACGTCCCTCGTTATTTGGCTTTCGGCGGGTTCGTAAAAACTTTGATTCTTTGATTCATTGGATTAAGTACGATTCATTCATCTGCATATCTTCGTTTATTTCCTCCACGGAGACCACGTACGATGGTGTGAAGTGCCCATGTTGTAAATATATATATATATATATATATATATATATATATATATAGTGTTTTCTTTTTTTTTCTTACAGATTTGTTTTTGTTTAAAGAAAGCCATGAAAGCTACACTTTGCGATGAGTCGGCTATTTAATTAAAGTGCCTATATTAACTTTTTAATTAGTGAAATAGAAATATGGTTCCAATTAGAAACTTGCTGAGCGTGATCGAAAACCACTAAATCGGTCATTTTCAAAAAGACTTTCAGCGCGTGAGAAGCGTCGTAGTGCATTAAAGTTGCCACTCATGGAGCAGGTACAAGGCTAGCGGTTGCGGTAAGGCGCCCGCGCAATTTTTCCGTCTCTTATGTAGCCCCAGCCTTGTACCTGCTCCACGAGTGGCAACTTGAGCGCACTGTTGCGCTCCTCACGAGCTCAAAGTCTTTCTAAAAATGACTAATTTAGGGGTTGTGGACGACGCTCAGCAAATTTCTAATTGGAACTATAATGACTATTTTCATTGCTTAAAAAGTTGATTAACAAATTTAAATTAATTAGCCGACTTATCGCGAGGATTAGCCACCCCCATAATGTCCCCCTGGGCGTATAACTCACTCGCACAAACCACATAAGTGTGGCTTTCGTGGCTTTTTTTTTAAACAGAGCTGTAAAAATAAAAAAAAAACACACGATATATATATATATATATATATATATATATATATATATATATATATAGTAGACTCCCATTAAGGCGAACTCGCTTAAGCGGAATTCTCGGATTTGCCGAACAAAGTAAGAACATTTTGTTGGTTTCGCATAGACGCTATGCAAAAAACATCGTTTAAGGGGGATTCAACCGCTCGTCACTCAATGGGCAAATTTCGCTACACAAACCTGAGTTTCAGGAATGCACGATAGTATTCATTCTTTTGGAGATTACTTATGATAACGTAATGAAGGTTGTACGGCCCTTGGATTTTTCATTTAGAGCACTGGAGATTTTTAATAAAATCCAGAAATATGACCGTTTTGACTGTTTTTAGCGCGTTTTGAGGCATTTTTGAAAATACAATTATTTAGAAGACAAACGTGACAAAACGCTTGGCCGTACGTACTAGGGGTGCCTCTATTCTTAATTTTAAGACCATGATGAGAAAGCAAAATATTGTTGTATTCGCGTATTTGTGTAAATAAAATCACCCTGTTAATTTTATTTCCAACTTGTTAAACGAGATGGCGACACTAGTACTAATTGTCTCGAACCGGAGATGTTCTTGCTGTTGCTGTTGGTGTTTGTCTCTCCAGCTCGAATTCGACCGTGATGTCTCGTTGATCGTGGATCGGTAGCACGTGTAACGAAAGCTCGCGCTGTAAAGCTCACTGATCGTGGATTCAATCAACCGCCTCTGCTCGTTTCAATCTGGATGAGCATTGTACCGCCGTGCTGTCATGTATCACTGGCGTGATGCACGTTAAGTCGTTAGACAAGCAGGGGTATACTGCACTGTCTTTCATCTCCAACGAAGACACCAGATGCCCTCGGAGCTGACTAACTTCCCGCTGTATAAACATAGACGCAACAGAATTACAATTGATGGCTCCGTTGGTCGGCACTTTTTGAATGTTGCAAAAACGTGTAACTAGTCATCAGCAGACTCCTAGCGAAAGGCCTGATAAGGCTCTGAAGGCGATACTTTTGTTGATTCTATTGTTTTGTGTGTGCTATGTTAGCGCGCGTGGTCAAACGCTTGCATACGCTACAAGTGTTGCTCGTAAGCACCCTAAGATCGTGCAGGGTTGAACAGAGATATTCTAATGTGTAGGGTACCTCAACGTCCTTCTGCTTAGGGTGATGCCACCCTTTGTAGTGCCCGATCAGCACGCGCTCACGGGTAAAATACAAATAAATCGACGAAAACAAAATGTCGCCATAGCACAGTCAGCGCCACAAACGCGTGCTGGGACACACTCCTTCACGCGCTTCTGAACAAAAAAAAAAAAATAAAAAATAAAAATTAAAGTGTGGGAAAAAAATGGTCAGATGTCTCCACCCTAAGCAAAGAGCACATGAAGGCACCTAGCTACTAATATGTATTTGGTAATAAAACAAAATAGTTGAATGAGTTGCAAAGAAGGCTAAAATAATTATTCCGACCAACCTTTATTTTAGAAAACATTATTTCAGATATTTTCATTCTCTGTAGACCTTGTTTGGTGGCTAGTGGATATGAAAAACAAAAAAAAGAAGCATGATTTCTATTATTTTGAACAATTACAATATATTTTCTTAACCAACAAACAGGTGCTTACTCTGAGATGCAAATTGAATTTTGACGTTAGCGTTTTGGCGCCCGAAACATTTTTTTTTTTTTGTAAATTTAGCATTTCCCGTTTTGCGGATTAATGAAAAAAAGCCAAACGGGCCATCAATAGGTAGAAAATACGTTTCTACCTAAGGTGAAACGTACGTTTCTTTCTTTCTTTTTTTTTTTCTCTTCACCTTTTTAATTTTTAGGCAAAATCGAATGAACCTCTAAATAACTTTAGTGTGTCATAAATAACCTCGGGAGTTCACTATGCTATTGCCCGTTATGAACACCTCTGTCAACAGTGATCTTACGATGCCACGGTGGAATGAAGCGGTGCTACCTTATCTTTCTGGAAACAAATTGGGGTGTGTATATGTTTATACAGCCTGAAGTAAGTCTGCCTCAACGGGCGACTTGTCTCCCAGCTGTAGGTGAGCAATTTAGCCAGTGCAGTACAACCGGTAGCCTGGGGTCTTTAACGTGCACCACGCAGTAGTGGTTCACTACCGCACGCCGGTACGATGCTCATCCAGATCGAAACGGGCAGAGGTGGGGATTGAACCCAAGATCCCTGGGTTATACAGCGCGAGCTTTCGCTACACGTGCTCCGAGCTGGTGTGCGCTAGCCCACTCGGCCACCGGTCCTTTTTCTTTTCTTTATTGCACTTCGCCACCGATCCCTGTTTATCTGTCTGGACCGTGGTCTGGAAAAAAATTGGGTTGTGTGTATGTTTATCCAGCCTAGAACTTGGTCTGCTTCACAGGGGCGACGAGTCTCCCAGCTGTAGATGAGAAATTTAGCCAGTGCGGTACAACCGCTAGCCTGGGGTCTTTAACGTGCATCACGCAGTAGTGATACACGACCGCACGCCGGTACGATGCTCATCCAGATCGAAACGGGCAGGGGTGGGGATTGAACCCAGGATCCCTGGGTTCTGCAGCGCGAGCTTTCGCTCCACGTGCTCCGAGCTGGTGTGCGCTAGCACACTCGGCCACCAATCCTCCCCCCCCCCCCCCCCCCCCCCCCCGCCCGTGGTCTGGACTAAAGCCCTTCGATGTGTTTGCGTTTGCCTTGCAAGTGGCGTCAAATGCGCCAGTGCACGAGGCCCGTGTCTCGAGCGGCCCTTGGAAGCAGTTGTCGGCGCAGTACTGAAATGAGCGGCCCTTGGAAGCGAATGGCAGCGGAGCACCCGCTACTCGCACGTGTCTTGCGCGTTTCCACAACAGTTAATGGTTGGCGGCAGCTGGTTGGCGGTACTTGTAAGCGTGAATTTTATCAAATGAATTCAGTCTGCACTTGCCGGCAGCGCCTTCAACTTATAGAATTTACGAGGATAACTCGAGTGCAACATGGCTTTGTGTATTTGAGTGGTTCTTTTTCGCTGACAGGCAGAGAGACGGAACGTGTCCTTTCTTGCCATACCCGTTGCCAATCTTGTCAGCTGCTGTGCACTTGGCGCGCGACTGTGGACGAGCAGTAGAGCCGCGCCAGTTCCTTGGACAGAGAACTCCTTGGTACAGATGAACTATGCTTAAGGTAGGCACTCTGTTCCCCAATATTGCTGTGGGCGCCACCACCTTGGTGCTTGTACAGAGCACACGCAACTGCCGATCGTGATGATTCAAAAGTGCGACTTCCTCGGCATTTGATTCGGTGTTAGGAAGCTCATGTAATATTGCTTTGTTCTGTCACGAAGCGTTTAAACATTTGTGGAGGACGTAAAAGCGTTTCCTGGGATTTCAGATAAATTTGCAGATAACTGGCAGCCATGATTTTAAGCCACAATATGGACAAGTGTCGTTACCCTGAAGCGTAGCTTATTTAGTGGCACTAGGGAAGATACTGACGGAACAGCGCAGCACTGAGCTAGATTTCAGACGCCATGTTCTTTTATATATAGTGCCACTAAATAAGCTACGCTTATTTAGTGGCACTATATATTAATTATTAATAAGCTACGCTTATTATATATAGAGCCACTAAATGAGCTACGCTCATTTAGTGGCTCTAGTTCTTCCCAGAAGTGGCACGGCACGTGTCTCGAGCATTTCCACAAAAATGATTGGCTCCACTTTTCCCAGGATAGATGGACTTCACTCCACACATCCTGGGAGCGGGTTTGCGAAACAGTATTCAGACGAAGAGCAGGCCGATATAGGACATAGGGAGTGCAAAACTGCCACTTTATTTGTTTTTTGTTTTCTAGATTTGAATTAAACTCTAAAAATAAACCTCTTTTTTTGCAAAACAACGTTTGCGTGTTAAATGTGGTGGTCCAAACGGCCGCACCTTGTGCTTTCGATAATTTCTAACGTGGATGGAACTTCGACTCTATTCGGAAATCAGAGCTTATTCTACGTTTTGTAAGCCACTGTAATCTACGTATGTACTGGCTCGTATCTCGCGCCGCCTGATGGCCGCTTCCTGCAGCGGCGGACGCAGAGCGAAGAAGATCTAGCTCGAGATCGGCGGCGAACAGCCCGTGGCCCGAGCCCACCTCGAGCGCCCGACCTGCGTGCGCAGCTGCGATCATGCAACTCGTTTGTTCCGGAAAATTTCTGCGCCATCTATGAGGAAAAGGGTACAAATAAATAGCGGTTGAATCCCCCTTAACACGAACCGCTTTGCGCGAGCATTCTGGATAACTCGAACTTTCATAGGTCCCCTTCGCGATGGCACTGCACCGACGGTGACGCCGCGCAATGCGCCGGCCGAGGTGTATGTCAGATGTACCGTAAAAACCCGCATATAATACGAGGTGTTTTTTTTTTTTTTTCTAATTTTCAGCTTCGATGAGGCGCGATCTAACGCTGTTTGACGTAGTTTTCGGTTTCAAAGCAATATGGCGCTCAAAACAGCTATCATCATCATTAAACTCACAACGTCCGAGGCGCCACTACTGTAAAACCCTTAATGTTCGCGAGCCTTTAATTTTCGCGAATTTCACGAATTGAAGAATTCGCGAAATTTAAGGGCACGCGAAAAATTCGAACCTTAAGAGTTTCAATGCAGGCGCCTGGATTTCGCGAAATTTAGTGGCCGCGATTATGTCCTCTGTAACCGATTCGCGAAAAATAGGGGCCGCGAAAATAAAGGGTTCTACAGTATTCCTACACAGTCAGGCCAGGTCAGGCTCGGCAATGGCGACGGCGCGAAAACAATCGTCGGTCGCCTACAAAAGAAAAGTTCTTTGGGTTGCGGAAGACATCGGAAACAGTGCTGCCGGACGACAATTCGCCGTAAATGAGGGCAGCATTCGCGGATGGAGACGACAAAAGCAAGCTCTGTTCGCGTGCAGCGGAACGAGAAGAAGCTTTAGGAGCCCGAAGAATGGCGTGTTCGCGGACGTCGAGGCAAGTCTCAGCGACTTTGTAAAAAAGCAACGTGAACGGCACCTCGCCGTAACTTCATAAAAGAGCCGCGTGAACGGCACCTCGCCGTAAACATCGAGCTGCTGCATGAGAACTTTGGCGAGCCGACATTAGGTTACTCGGTTTATGCGCCGCGCCGGGTTTTCACTGCGTCGGCGCACGCTCGTCGCTCGCCTCTTTCAAGAAGTGCGCGATTTCAAATGCGCTCGACGGCACTGAAGACTACTGCCTTTGGGAGGAGGCGTCGAACAAGGAGTCTGATGGACGTGATGACAGTGATTAAGGCTAAAACATGTGACCCATGTTTTCTGGGGAACATGGGCCACATTTCGCCTTTCATCGCTAGACACAAATTTGCACAGGAGGAGGCGGCAGTCAAAAATCACCGAATGGATCGGTTCCCCCACCAATGGTGTGTGAAACATTATTTTTTTCTTCTTTTGACATGGTAAGCCAAATAAATGTCCCTTTTAGAGTATCTCTTCGTTGTAGGCCTTTTCATTCTGTGTTTATTGGTCAACAGCAATGTAGACATGTTCAGCATGATAATTAGGGCCCTTCTGTTAAGGCGAACATCTGGTAAGCCGAACAAATTTTCAAGGTCCCTTCGTGTTCGTCTTAAAGGGAGTCTACTGTATGTTCTTGTTATTGTGAACAAACGTTTATTAAATTTATGCAACAGCTTCCGACAGTTTAATCATTCCAATATAATTAAAAGGTCGTGTCTACGCTATTCTTTTGTATTGCGCGTCACGTTGTGGAAACAAATTTACACAGCCAATATGTCCTAGCAAAGCATGGAGGTAGGAAACTTCTGAATGCGACAGGAACCCGGGGTGACTGAAACAGCTGTGGTTTTGGTCATCCTTGGGGGCATGTCCTTCCACACTTCTGGCTTCACCTCTGGTGGCATCATGTCGCCTCCAGAAGCTTCCGACCTCTATGACTGTCGCACTGCGAATCTATCGTACAAAAGACAGTCTACGGGCGCTGTCTGAGACATGTCTGCAGAATGTTCTCTCGTCGTGTCTGCAACGAACACAGCGTCACTTTTGCATCGTGTACGGGCAGTGCAACTTCAGACTCTGGCGTTTGGCTCTGCTTGAACAATGTCCGGTTTCGATGCTAATGCCTCGCGAAATGTCCCCCGCTGCAGGACGCCTACAAACACAAAGCAGGTCAGACGCCTTTTCATTTTTTAACTTAAGGGCGCAACTATCTCACACAAAACAAACAAAAAAAAAAAGAAAACGATTGTTCTAGGTTGCTAAATTTTTCGCGGCCTATACAAGCGTTTTGCTTACCTGTATAGCAGTTAGACGCGACAATTGATCGAAGGCGTTACTCCATTCTTTATATATACAACGTGCGGTAGATATAAATTGTCATCTTGATGCCGTCAAGGGAACTGTAGTGCCCAATGCCATCATAGCGCATATCCTTTATTGTGTGGGCGAAAAGCACCCGCGCGACTATATTTCGCATTACACTTTTCGTTCCTTTACTTGTTTACGTGCGATCAAACGCTCTCGGTTGAATTCTCTTTTCCATCTGATTTTGGCGATGAAACCGTATTTATTTATTTACTGGCGTATACCCGAAAATTTTCCGGCAAAGAGAAAACGACCGGTGCGCACAAAATAAAAGGAAATGATTTTATTTGTCCTTTGTGTGTACTCGCGTCCGCAAACCTCCATCTAAACTATGCTGAATCAACACGATTTTTTATTCACTTTAGGATCTTTTGTTTCTTCGGAAAAGCAACGTTAACTGCTTGGAAAAAACGACATAAGAGTTCGTACTGTTAATTCGATGCGAAAATACACTCCTTCAGTTGTAAAAATATCGCTTTCGTTCAGATTACTTATCAATACCAATATAGTAGTTGTTTTTATTATACTTAATAAAGGAACAAATTTCAACTCCTAAATTTGATCGGGAAAGTAATATCTAAACAATTTATGGCCAACTGCTAGGCAAATGTGTTGCTTAAGTGAAACGTTCTAGCCTCACGAACGTTTAGCTCTCTTCTGCGTTTCCAGACGACAGACGCCGACGTTCACAGCGCTCTTCATCAGATAGTTTAACGCGTACCATGTCTACACTTGATAATTGTTCCTATACTCCGTTTTACCTTATGTTGTACCGCAGCGAAGGCTAGAAGCGCGAGCTCATAGCGTTGGCAGCTGCCCTTAATGCACGAGAGCTTGTGCCGCCGAGATTTGTCCTAGAGCAAGGAGCTCGCGCATATAGCCTTTCCTGCGGTACATCATAAGGTGAAATGGAGTTCGCCGCATTCGGGGGAAGTTGATACCTCGACGGCGCCACAGTATTTGGTGCCTCAGTAGACTTCCGGCAGTGTATTTATTTGTTCTTCAGCAACGCAGAGCGATCGGGTAAGAAGATTTTCTTTTGGAGAAGTACCTGTAATACGTCTGTAAAATCCTGCTCGCATTGTTGAAAGAAGCAAAAAAAAAAAAAAGATGCGAAACAAATGAAAAAAAAAAAAAGGAAAACCGGAAGCCCGCAGGGGTCCGCCGATAGGGGGCGGTAGCGAGCTTGTTTGCAAACAAACGTCTGTGAATACTACCTGCAAGCGGGCTAATACAACTAACGATCTTTCAGAGCCTTCCATACTCTCGAGCTCCTCTGCCTCAGTGCGCAGAGGTGGTCGAGCTCCTCCTCGCCTACCTCACTCCTTCTCGCCTACCCCTCTTGGCACATGACCTTCCCGTTAACCAATCAGCGTCGAGCACCTCACTCCTCCTCTCCTACGCGTCAACCAATCAGTGTCGAGCCTCGCGTACACGCTTTTATTCATACTTCACGAAATGCCAAACACATAGCCAAGGAACGTTTCACGGTAATGAATTATAAGCCCTAGTTCTTAAGCCTGATGCAAGAGTATGGCTTGCGTAGAGCAGCATATATATATATATAAACGAAC